>WJFA01004749.1:0-10230 GCA_009870155.1 Pseudobourletiella spinata
GCATGGCATGGAATAGCTCTTGGTGGGGCTCAACTCATATTAAGTGGCTTCCCTTTTAATTGTCATGTCTCGGAGAGGATGATCGTCGTAATTCACTCAAACTTGAATGTTTACTAAGCGCAGTCACATGCACACACGCCCATGCTTGCGCAGGGTACGTACACACACACACAGTTGCACACACACGCGCACATACAAGCCCAGGCCCAAATACACGTATGTCCACGTGTGCACATGGACTTCACATACACAATCTCATCATGCCATCATGTCTTATTCGAAGGCATGATCAAGTTGCTTTCGCCCGGTTTTGCCAGCAATGGAATGCGGGAATAGTGTGTGTGTATGTTCGTATGCCTGTTTGTATTTGTGTGTTTGTGCGTGTGTGTGTTCGTATGTCTGTTTGTATGTGTGTGTGTGTGTGTTCGTATGTGTGTGTTTGTGTGTGTTCGTCTGCCTGTTTGTTTGTATGTGTGTGTATGTGTTGTCTGTTTGTATGCGTGGTGAAGCGGTGTGTCCACTTTTGCATGTGTCTGTCTAAGTGTGTGTGTGTGTGTGTTAAAATCCTGACGTGCATCTTCACCGTACATTACACCTTGTCCCCGCCCCCGTGGATCCCAGGCTCAAATGTTAATGGGGGTGGGGGGAAACTGTGCAAACTTTTATTGGCATTGAATGCTCGCCCTCGTCCGGTCGTCCACGTAATAATGCAGACAGGGCTGACTTGGTAATAAGACAAGGACGTCAGCGTCGCATGGTGAGCTTGGATTGATGAGGAGGTGATGAAAAGTTGAAGTTTGTGGACTCGTGGCACGTACGCAACGACGACGACGACGACGACTATGCCGGTTATGGTGCGGGCGGTAGTAATGAAAGGGTATCGGGCATGGTGGGAATATGTGAGGAGCTTCCAATCATAATTGTTCAGAAGGGGGTTCAAATGAGCGTTTCCGAGTCAGTTGCAACTGGGATTTTTGACCAAGTTTTGGTACAAGTATATAGTAGTAGGATTAGTGTACCTATTGAGAAAATCCACTACTTGCGATGCAAAAGGTGAGGGCGGTGGCGGTGGCGGTGGCGGCGGCGGCGGCGGCTGCGGCTGCTCGGTTCTAACTGACTGACCGTGAGTGAGCGGGGTCTGAGTCGAATAATTTATAGACTCGACTCATACAAGCACCCGCCAGCACCACCGCACCGTCAACTCTCACCCTTATGGTGGTCATGGGCATGTGAACTCTCTGTGGGATATTATGTGAGGAGGGAGGAACACGGTTGCTCGGTCGGGAGTTGAGAAAATACTAGTTTGCTAACAATGCGTTAGTCCCCATCATTTGTATTATCATCATGAGCGGTGGAGGGTAATAATTTAAAGACTATAGAGGAGTAGTGGAGTGAATTAAATTACTCGGAATTTTTATCTGATATCATCATCATCATTCTGCCGGACGGGTTTTAGCTCCCCATATCAAATGAGTGGTCCAACTAGTAAGGTAATAACGTCGTTCTACTGCGCCGCTATGCAGACGCCCACATCTGATTGGTCCTTCTCATAGGGGGGAAACAGTTTTCACATTTCACTTCTGCTATGGAGTCGGTTGTACTAGTACTACTACTACAACAACAACTACTTGTAGTATTAGCATTATATGCAAGCCGTTGTTATTGTGGGACTCCTGTGCTCTCATCAGGACTTTTTTTTGAGCTGGTCCAATTCTATGCAAACGTGTGTCTGTGTTGCTGCTACCACCACTACTACTACTACTACTGCTATGCAAGGGCAATAGGGGGAATCCGAGCATGGTTTAGTGGTGGTGGTGGTGTTGGTTGTGGTGGAGTCAGCCGTAAAATCCTCCATGTATTAGTTCGTGGGCCTGTAGGTGGTACAACTATTAATTTTGACTTGATAACTTCCACTCACTCAGTCAGTCACTCACTTACGTCAAGACAGGGATGAAATAATAAAAATGTGTGGAATGCCGTGTGAATGAACTGTATGAATGATTGAATGGTGGGAACTAACTAGGGGATGTGTGTGTGTGTGTATATATGTGTGTGTGCCATGACGTCAAAGGGTGTACACGACACATACATATGCACACACACATGCTCGTTCCGCAAACGTGGCTGCTCGGCGTGGAGGAAATAATAAATGTGCTGCTCGTTCACATATATGAGCATGGATTTGTTTAGTTTTTTTTCTTTTTTTGAAAAAATGTATGCGAATGTAAGTAATACGGGATGCATTTTGATGATATGATGATGCCCTTTTGTAATAGCGCCCTGGATAAAATCATTCTACAAGGATATAAGGCCTTACAACTTCAATATTTTTTCACTGCCGGTCCGGATGAAGTCAAGTGTTGGACGATCCAGGTGATTCCCATAGTTTAATCCGCAGTATTTCAAGATAAAATGTTGTATGCTCACCTTTGGTTTAAATTATTTAGTGAAATTATGATTGGATTGGGGTTGGGTGTGGGATTTAAGTACCAATAATGGCCATTTTGGATTTTTGTGGGGCTTTGAATTATGTGTCAATGGCTAAATGCGTATTTTTGAGGGATTTCTAGTACGTTGGCGGGCGGAATGGCTTTTTGTGGGATTTCCATATTGATGACGGAATGTATGTATTTTTTGTGAGATTTGTGTGTCTGTTTATGTGTGTGCCTGTCGTCGGATCCAATGGTGGGTTGGATTCCGTTTGGACTCGTTTAGCTTCATAATTATTGTTTTTTTTTCACTGGATTTCAGAAAGGCACAAAGGCTCCTCAGGCTGCTGGAAAGATCCATACGGACTTTGAAAAGGGTTTCATCATGGCTGAAGTGATGAAGTTTGATGATTTCAAGGAGGAAGGGACCGAGGCGGCGTGCAAAGTACGTTAATCGTAATTATTGTAATGCTCGCACTTGTGGAAACAAGTGGTGTGGACGGAAAATTGTGGGCGTGTGCGTTCCAGTCGAGATCCACATGAGTACTTACTACGCTTATGGACTCCCCAAGTGACGCTGGTCCTGTCCCATGTTCAAAGAAACAAAGTCAATGAGATTTGGGGGCGGGGTATTCGCGCTGTTTTTTTCTGAGAATATTGATCTGCGTCAAATTTATGAGATTGTTCGTGGTGAAAAACTTTGGAGAACATGATGACGATGATGATGATGAGGGGTGTTGTGGAGGTTTGAGGTTTTTTCCAAAACATTGGAACCTGCCCAGAAAATTGAGATGATGCTGATGATGATAATGGGCTCGGCAGCTCGGCTCGAGCGGGAGTGGAAAGAGATTTGAAAAAAATTCACCTGTCTGTCGAGAACCAGTTTTCGGAACAAGTGGTTCCCTCTAGCGAGGCGCACGGGGACTTGTTCCCATTTTCGAAGAGATTAACTGAAAAATGTGCCCACACTGCACTGGCTAATAATAAATAAGAATAGTATTGAAAATAATGGGTTTCTGTCCATTCTGAATTACAGGCTGCCGGCAAGTATCGTCAGCAGGGTAGGAACTACGTCGTGGAGGATGGAGATATTATTTTCTTTAAGTTCAACGCTGGAGCTGGTTTGAAAGACGCGAAGAAGAAGTAAATTATGAAAAAAACAGCCGCGGATGGACTTGGGAAGTTTTGATGGGGATGGTGTGGTGTGGTGTTGAGATGAGGATCCCTCATCTCAAATTTTTAGCGCATGATGATGCATCATCATGTCCTGAAGCCTTGAGGCCATCGCCATCATTCTGACTGTTAACTCTGACCGTTCTTGCTATGATGATGATGATGAATAAATGTGAAATATTTGACTGGCAGTTTTCTGCTCAAGTAAATAATTGTAACCGTGAGTGTGTCAAGTGGGTTCAATTAGTATGTCATAAATAGGGTGAGTCAATTTTATCTGGAAGGAGGTAGCAATAATGACTCGTTTGTAATCATGTCCGAGTTGTGTTTGCTAAAGGTGAAAGAGACCGAGACGGAGGAAGAAGGCACGGATTGGAGGAGTCGAGCATTGTTACGTTTAAGTGCGAGGGAAGTTTGAAGGAAATCTGATTATTAATGTCATAAATGAGAGATAAGATAATGTGACGCAAATATGATATGCAGGAGCAGTTCTTTGAAAAACCACATTGGAAAGTATGAATAGCAAACACGAGTAGTACATACAAGTATTTCTGTATTTGTATTTGTCGTTGGCCGGCATAAGCTTTCGTACTCCTGAATTTGTATTTGTCAATGACGGGCTTAAGCTTTCGTATTTCTGTATTCGTGTTTGTCATTGACCGGCACAAGCATTCGTATTTGTGATTTTGTATTTCAAACGTGAATGTACTATGAAATTGCATACCATTTTTACAGGCAGAGCATTTCTATTCGCAAAGAATTGCACTATATCGATGAAAAATCGCATTGGAAAATACCAATATAAATGAAAAATTCGAATAAGAAATCCAAGTATTTCTGTATTTGCTCAAGAATTCGTATTTTCTAAATTTGTATTTGTCAGTTTACGCCTTGAGCATTGGTATTTCCGTATTCGCATTTGTCAATGACCGGCTCAAGCATTCGTATTTCTGAATTTGCATTTTTCAATTTACGGCCTGAATGTTCGTATTTCTGTATTTGTATTTGTCATTGGCAGGTATATACCTTAAGTGCACTGTTCAGGAGTTGAAACGATGAAATCGGCACGACAAACAGGTGTTACAATTGTAAACAAGTGACACTATTGTGAACAGCAACTGTGTCAAGTCACAATTGCAACCAAATGTCACAACTGCAAGCAAATGTTACGGAAGCATGGGAATTTGAAATTAGATTCACGGCCGGATTCGCCACATTTCGGCGGCCCTGAAATACTATAAGGATGCTTCTACAAGTTTATCTTAAATGTTTAATATGAACGAGCTTGGTCAGCGAAAAAAGTTTTATTTACTAATGAAGTGAGCAGATTTTTGGCGCTCTATTGTTTTGAGCAGCTCCGCCTGCTATGATATTTTTAATTCCTATTATTTTGAAATGTATTCTATGTTTATAGCTACGGTACGGTGGCTATACGGTCTTGTTGGTTAAGCTGCCGTATCAGACCCAGGTCTAAACTGCACTGCAGTGAGTTTTAGCCAAAGTTTCCATGAGACTTGCTTTAATCTTCATTCTGCTCAAAGTTAACCTTGAAAAATTTTGATCTAAAATTGATTAATCAAGATGCAGCAGTAATGTGACAAGACTTACTACTGGATATCCCAAAAATATATCGATGACTATACTGCAAAAGCCAGTATTTTATTTTTGGCTCAGTTGCAAGACACACCATATCCACGTTTGGTTTGTCATAGTCTGCCATATGCACAACTAGTTGGATTCCTCCGATCCACACCAGAAAACAGTTGCATGCGTATATTAAAACTTAGTTTCTATAACTAGTTTTCAATGTAATTCAGAAGATAGTATATTAGAATTGAATTTCCTAAATTTCCTGACTTCTGTCAAACATGATCTTTAATATTTACCGACCGCCTATTGTTTTATACGGCGCAGAAAAAATAGACGTTTTATAGATATAGACTGTAAAAATAGAAATTTTTACAGTTGGCGTGTGCTGGTTTTTACAACTGAGCCAAAAATCAAATGCTGGCTTTTGCAGTTTAGCCGTCGATATGCACAATTTACTTCACCTCTCAGTGGTCCACGGTGTTCGGGTTCAAGAGGGAAGGCAGATTACTTATCCTAGTAAATTTTTTAACACCCTGTGTTACAAACACATGACGAAATGTTTTGCGCACTACAATGCGTATTTCGACATGCGGATAGCGTTGCAATCATTCATTATTGTGTCTACGTTCCAATAATCCCTACGGTCAAAATGAAACGGAGTAGTACAACTCAATTGCTCTACAGTGTCTAAGATTTCACAGCGCATTAGTGTCTGCGTATCAGCTTTTTTTCATCCAAAATTATGGTATCTAAATGACATTTGCGGCTACAGTAGTCCATTTAGATAAGCATATTACTCCCCAAATAAATGCGTCATCGTGCTTTCGGCCTGGAAGATAGGACACGGACATTATGGAGGAATTGAACATTAGCTTCTTAAACGACTCTTTCTGGGGTTTTTCCTTCACCTCAAACGAGTGATGATAAAATCAATGTCAAGGTCACATGTCGAAATAATCCCTCAACTAACAGATGAATTCCGTCAACTTTGCTGTTTTCCCCGCGTATCGTTCACAATTTTTTACAATATATTTTATCTTGTGTTCGAAATCGCAAGTGTTATCGCCACTGCGAGTTCTGTGATCATGTCTTAGTTCCTTTTTTATGCGAGTTCCAGTCACCCAGTTTCATGCTGCTCCCATTGCATTGTACTGTCAAGAATTCTACTCAAAGGATCGACATAAATGAAATAGCTCATGATAGCTAAATTCAAATTCCTTCAGATATTTATAGAGACACCCAGTTGACAATATGAGATCAGTGCTGACTTTGTTAGGTCGCAGCAAAAAAACAATAGCAAAAGTTTTAAAGTTGCGCAGAAAATGTCAATCTTTTCGTTGCCTAATCCGTCCTTTTTTTGGAGAATCTTAAAAATGGTGAACACTCCAACTACGCATGCACATCAGCTCCAAACGGTTGGACAAAAACGAAAAAGAAATCAAGTCTGCAAATTATAAATCTATAACATACACTTTTTTACGAGCTTTAAACAGGCTGTATGACTGTCTAACAATAGTTTTCTATAAAGTTACTGCTACTGGTGAGACATAACCACCACTGATGCTGCTGGTTCGGAGCGACCAGCACTGATTACGTACATTTCTGGGAAAGAACTATACACGCAAGAAATTTATTTACAAATCAAGGATTTAATTTCCATTAAGAGACAGAGAGAGAGAGAAATAACATGGAGTTTAGAATCAGGGGGTTCGATTTCAGAAAACTGCTGCTGATTAGAAAGTGGTGTAAATAATCGTATTTTTCTTACTATTAATACATGAATTATCAAATTAGCGACGTGGAACAAAATCACAAGAATTATAATATCCTCCACGAAGGGCCAACACCAGATGAAGAACGGAACCACCCTGGACCTTGTAGTCCTGTGCTGTCTTCTCGTCACTCCTGAAATAATCCAAACAAAAATTAGGATTAGCATTAATAATAATAATAAGTANTAATAATAAATACAATACTAATAATAAATACAATACTAATAATAAATACAATACTAATAATAAATACAATAATCATACAAAATATCCAACGCAAATTTAGAGAAAGTACGTTCAACATCAAAGCATATGATGAGGTATCGGAAGTTTCAAACTGACTGAATTCGAGCGGATCGTCAACCTGATCAACTACAGATTTTCAGTACATTTTAAAGTATGGTCATCTGAAAACGTCTAATAGTCTAAAAAACTCCCTGAATTTCCTACACCTTTAATTTTGTTAAATCATCAAATTTCATGATAGAGTCCTCACACCTCACAAAAGAATCACACACTTTGATCACAACCCCAAAAATTCATCTTAAATTCATGCTACACAAAGGATTTCGTAACCAAAATCAACTCGTGGAATCTACCAGTCAAAAGCCAATTCCAACTTGCCCAAGAAGTCTTGGAAAAATTCGTAGGACAACTGCAAAGCCGCGCTGGATACAAGAAGATAAAACTTTGTGATGGAGCGAAATTAAAACCGAAATACACTCACACATCGGCTCCAACTAGCAAGTCAGTTTAAAATATATGAACAGCCCTCCAATTTTTTCTCCTGGAAAACAAAACTTCAAAAAAGGCACTAAAAACTAAAATACGCAATACGACCAGCTCCACTACTCCACAACAACAAAATACTTTCCCGCCCGTCCTCAACTGCACTGAACACAGTTCTGCAACTCGTTAACAAACAATCCCGCAATGTTCAATTTCTTTGAACTCCAGCGCCACACTCACTGCAATATAATATACTCCCACAACATCCTCTCATTACTAAGCTGTTATTTGCACATGAGTCAAAAGCAAAAGCATAAAAATCCGTACATCTGTTTCCCAGAGAAAATTAATCTCTGCTGCTGCGGCGGTATTCCTTCCTTCTCCTCCACTCGCTCCTTGATTCGCTCTACTTTGTCCGTGGGCTCAATATCGATCTCTATCTATTAAAAGCATGCAATTCAATCCCATTTAATTTCAAATCGGAAAACAAGGAAGAAGCCGGGAATAACTTCAACTTCTCCAACACAATCCACCAACATGGACTTCAACTACGTATCATCATGTAAAATAACTGTGTACCTCCTTCCCCGTCAGCGTCTGTCAAGAGAAAAAAAACAAACTCATGAAATTTCAAATCCCTTCACAGAATCTCAATTTCAAAGAGCGTATATGTACATTAATACTTTTCCAATATACTGTTTTACCTTGACTTTGATGAGCATTGCGACAGATTTTGATGACTCGTTCCTTTGAGATTACTATGTATACCCAGAGCTGAAGCCGTCAAAACGCTCTGCCCGAACCCTATATTTAATATGATCCCAAGCTGATGAGTGGGGTGCAGTAATGAGTTGACGTAAATCCCGAGATTTATTACGAAATTTAGAAACGAATTTTGACTACAACGTACGTACAAATGATGTGCACAAATGATTCAGTGAAACTTTTTCCGAAGAATTTTGGCGGTCCAACAAGTTGACTGAGAGATCCCGAGGCTCCCACTGGGTTGCTCGGCCAGGTGACAGGGTGCAGTTAAAGGCAAATTCTCCGGCCGGCATTTACGTGACAGGATGGATCCGGAGTAGCTCTGTGAGCCACTAGATGGTAACTGCATAGTACCTTTCCTGAGCTCCAAAGTGCCACCACCTTTCCTCACAGAGCCTGTACAAGGCATATATGCAGGCATGCATACTAACATAGGATTGAACTACCCACCCATAAGTATTACTATTATGACTCAGTCAGTAGTCAGGCCGAGGCGCATAGTACGCAGAGTCCTTTTTCAGAGGCGGAAGAAACCGTCTCTCTGTCAAAATTCTATTTGTAGGCGTTCCTCCCAGCCACAGTCGTCCAGTCTGGTCCAGGTTCCAAATTGGAACGCACTCAAACGCAGCACGGGCGGTTTTCAGTTGAACGGGCTGACGAGAGTCGGAGACATCTACAACGGATCCTGTATCAGTTATCATCAACATCATCATCATCATGAGTGGAGCTTCGGACAGTGATCTTTCCTGGAAGACGAGGAGGAAGAAGGGGACAGTAATGTCAGGTCAACTATGTCACCTCTCCTGCCTCCTCTTCTTTGTGCTCTGCCAGTGTTGCTATGGACAGACAAATATTCCGATTCCGCAGGCTCAAATTCAAGGCGAACCTTTCAATTTCCGTGGTGGTCCCCAGCGCTCCTCTCAGTCCCCTCAGAACGGGAATTACCCGTACGGTATAAACAATAATAATAATAATAACAACAACAACAATCAAAACAATCAGTTTGTCACGTCCCAAGAACGCCTGCAGCAGCAGCAACAACCCGGGAGATCCTCCTCCCCCCTGTTCAATGTGAATGCTGTGGATAATGATGGGCCGTTCATCGGACCCCCGAATCGGGACAGAAGTCGCCAGCCGCCCTTTTCCACTTTTCGAAATGCCTACGGGCAGGAGGTGGATGAGCAAGGTCGTGTCATCTCGAGACCAAACTTTGGGAATTTCCCTCAGTTCGGTCCGACCACAACCAGAACGGAATCCGGCCCTCCGTTCAGAACTGGCAGTGGTGGTGGACAACCGCAGGATAATTTCCGTGGAGGGACGGACCAGGGGCGCCCGCCACTTTTGCCGCCAAATTTTTCTAATCAGGATCCCAATGGGAAGGAGCTTCTCCTGAGAGAGCCGTAAGTACAACAAACTATGGGTAGTCTCTCTGTAGATTGTAATGGTCAGTAGATTCTAATATTAGTTATTGTCGCTCAGTGTCAGTGTTTATCCGCCTGAATAGACCATAGCCAGGGACCAATACGCAAGGTGTAGGAGGGGTACTTGGAATGAATTAGGTGGCACACACTTGTGGCAACTCCTACTCCGGATATCCAAGAGCTGCTAATTCATAGCCATTCACATAGATTACAGCGAGTAGAGGGTAGAGGGATCGGAATCGGACCATTTCCGCTCTTATCGAGCAACTAATCACACCACGGCATAAATTGCGAGTGTCCGCTCGGACACTTATGATTTCACCTGTTCACATATCCCTGCCCCCTCGCACG
>WJFA01004750.1:0-10230 GCA_009870155.1 Pseudobourletiella spinata
ATACAGGAAACTTTTTACATGGTATTGCTAACTAACAAGATTTTATCAGGCACCTTTTCCGGAAGGCAAGAGCTTTAACTATCAGTCAACCCATTAAATTCAAAACGATTGTTTCTAGTACAAGACTTCGAATTTTCAATAGATTCTCCTGGCTTTGTGAACGCGTTAATTTTAAAGCATTAGCCAATGCACTATGGTGTGGTAACGAATGCAAGGTTTTTCGTATTGACTTATTTATATTTCAAAATTACATCTCCAGTAATTTCGTTGAGTTAAATATGGGGACATGTCTAGGGCGTCAGTAACAGCATTCGTCACATTTTTACAAGTGTTTACCACAATAAAGTGGTATTTCGCACGTGCGCGGCAGCCAAAAATCTGCCCTTCGTCCATATTGACAGTCACAGGATGCCCGCATATCCGTTTGGAGATTAAGACGAGATTGAAGTTATTAATTCTGGCTTACGACCACGACAAATTTCAATAAAAATTTTCAAAATAAAATTCCTGAACACATTTTTTACGGCGCCCTCTGCTGGAAAAAATTGAAAAAGTCAATTATTAGATCTTCAAAGCTGCCGGCTTACTACTTATGGTTTTTATTTCATAACACTCTTCGAACTAAGCAAATCTGGGCTATCAATGTCTGTCACATGTGTGTGGTGAATTTTTCTTCCATGTATGTCGTATAAATGTTGTAACATATAAAATGGCGCTTGTGAATTATTAATGAGTAATTAATCATATATTTCATTCGAAACCATAAATTAATACATAATTATGCATGATAAAATTGTTGAAAAACTACTACAACCAGATCTCTATTCATATACAAATCGCAGCCGCTACTTTCTCGGTACTTTAGCCTCGCGTAGCGGAACTGGTGGCCACTTCAATCGCCATCGCTACTGCTACCGACGTACATATAATCTCTATATTGAATATTGAGAGTTAAAACTGAGAGATAAGCGATACATTTTCAAGCTTCAAACTTCAAAGTTGAGAGATACTTTTAAATTTCATATTTATCTTTCAAGCTATCTTTAATTTTCAACGTTGGCTGGAAAAGAAAAGATGACAGATAAATAAAATTGTACGTGGGATGTGAAAGATAACAGATCGAAGATTACCTTTCCAGCTTTAAAGATAACATCTGTCTTTCATCTTTCGTATTTATCTTCCAAGTTATCCCTCAGGTTCCAAGTTATCTTTCACGGCACTGCTTCGCTAGAGAAAAGTAACACCGAAAAGACTAGTCTTTATGCAATTAATTTGTATTACGCACAAGTACAGCTCCATCTTAGTAGAGGTTAATAAATGCAATGATACAAAGGAAAGTTCCACATATGGGAAAACAGTTACTATGACACTGAAAGCACAATTGTTCACCATTGTGAGCGCTGAATACGCAATGCATCAGCGCTTAGTCCGTATAATACCCTTTGTTTTACCAAAATCTCGCACTTGGTATATCGTGTCTTTTATTTCTACGAATAGTGTGTTGTACGGAAAGCATTTTATTTTGTCAGCCGTAAAGTTTACGGACGACATTAATTTAAAATAAATTGGTCGGTATTAATATAGTTAATTCATGGAGTACTGCTGTATTGATCAAGTGAGTTAACTGCAGGTACTCTCCAACCTTAACATTGGTAAAAAAAAGCCAGGTAGTAACTTTTGGAACACAGAAACCCATATGCGAGTTGTCCGATTAGGACTATAAACGGGAGTGGCCCGGAGGGATCTGCCTCCTTCGGCCAGTTCAGGTACTGTACGTATATTAGCGTATACTCACGTTGGAGGGGGATCTAAAATCCCGAAAATGCCCGCATGACATACCATTGATTACACAATGACGGAGGGCGTAGTTTTCGGGCAAATAGTGTATAAGTAATATATGGACAGCCTCTCACCAAGTGAATGAAAGAAATGAATCGATATCGTTATTGACTTCGATAGGTGACGGTCATGGCTATGATATGTTCATATAATATATGTAATGCACTAGAACCTTGTTAATCAAGACCCCAGTAAACAGTGACAGTATTAAGAAGATTACTTAACATGCACTTGGGCCCCTACGAAAGAATGACGCCCTATCATACCTATGATAATTCCTAATTTCGGAGAAGATAAGGAAACTGCAGATCTCGTACCCTTTTGTCTGATTGCCACTTACATAGTTCAAAACAATTCATTGTAGTGGGTACTGCCCGTCAATAAAGCACGTATTATAGGGAGTTACTGCAGAACCTCCGTAGCGTTATTTTTGGAAATAACGTAAGGACTCGCCATTTATTTGACATTGAGACCCCTGACGTCAATAATATAACGCTACGGAGGGTCGCCAACACCCTATTCACAGTTGGCACAGGACCTACCCCATAGCTGTGCACGACAGCGCATGGCGAAATTGAGCTTAAACCAGCTCCGTGGCCCCGTCGCGCAAGCGGAACGTGACCATCTCTTGTTCTTTGCCATATGTAGAAATTACCTGGTGAGTTTGTCAACATTTGATGTAGCTATCTCCGAACTTTACCCAAGTAGGGATGTGCACGTGCACTAGCCATTCAATGTCAACATGTTAGAGAATCAAGCCACAGTGACTTAAGATGGCTAGTATCCTTAAACGCGGGTATAACTGTTGTGACAATGGCATCTATTGTAAAATGTCTTCTGTATTTGGAGATTTGGACCATCCCGGTGACTACAACTGTGAAACTTCAATTCAGCTGTGGGTCAGATTCTGTTCTGGTTTGGATGACAGAGTAATTTCGATTTGCTACATGAATTTGTACACGTTGACGGTAAAGCGAGCAAACATCGGTCGTTTTCAGTACAATGATGGTTGGTCCATAACTCCATGAGCCAGTCACATCACGCTCCCGTCGCAGCAATAAGACCAAGTGACACGAGAAAACGTTCTCATCCTCCCACCGACAACAGGATAAGTCATCTCATATTACCCTGTTCCCCTTCCCACCGCAAATCACGCACACAAACTTGAGTTCCAACAACAACTATAAGGTTTTTTTTATTTCCTCAATCTCCATAGCTTCTCACCTTCTCACTTCACTATACAATTTTTGGCTATTTTTAGTATAGACATTAAAGGAGGTGGGAAAACAGAGCAGCATTGAGGCATCATCATAATCTCTCATACAATTAGGAATAATACTGGTTTTCCTCAAGGTAGTAACAACAGTTTAGCTACAATAATAATTATTACTATTATCCGTATAATATTTTATTATAGTTCAAGACATTATTATTTCCCATCATTTCTACAAAATGAGTTGATTATATACTTTATCCAACTTTTCCCTCCTAACTTTGGCCGTCGGAACATAACTATGCAATTCATTATATAATAATAGTAATAATAATAATGATAATAATCATAATATATTATTAGTATCATATTTGTGGTGGCAGAGAATGTCACTGTGAGGGACTGAGAGAAAATTATGTTCAGCCCGACCATACGTTCCCTGGACCGTGCAGCTGTCCAAGAGATCCCTCCAACTGCACATTCATTCTTCAATACCTCATTTATGATTGTTCCACAAACTCCTTCTCTTCCAGATGACGATGCGGTGGGGTGAGTAGGGATTGGTCACCAAATCCAACTTACTTCTCCCATCTTCCCAAGGGACGAGCTCCGCCAACTAACTGTGAGCTCATCCCTAACCGCCCTGTCACCCAACCAGTGGTCGTCGTGGGTTCATCCGGTCATAAGAATATTCGTCGCAGATCTGACGCCGACGTTATCATGTTACACTGTGGACATAGTTTTTTTACTCCCTGAAAGTTCAAAGAACCACCCATTTTCATTGACACATCCGCTAGCGAACTGTACTGTTCATTTCTATATAACTGGGAAGTTATTTTCTTGAGCACTTACTAAAGTCCGAAGCCAGCATTCTTCACAGTGAACGTGCCAACATGATATGGAAACAACAGGCTTCCTGTACTTATCCTGTAACAATCATCAAAATCCTGCATGATCATTCATCGCCCGTATTCCGAGTAATTCACCACTATCTCCCACACATCCCCAGTAAAGTTTAACCTATAGAAATACTCGTTTAGAAGCGCCAGCTTCTCCCGCGTTAACCCTCCACCCCCATGAGCTATGATGCATCACTTTCCCCCAACAGGTACCCACTTTTAGGATTTCAAAGACACCCCTTCCAGGAGAGTTACCATCCCAGTGCAGTAGTTGAGGTGTGAACCTTCCCAAAATACTTGGACTAATCTACAAGTGAAGGCTTCGGGGCAAGGCTTTGAAAGAAAAATGATAGGAGTCACATTGAACTTGAATTGGAAACCCTAGCACTCCCGCCCGCCCTTCCAACTAGCAAATGCCCCCACGAAGATGTATAAGCTCGTCCAGGGACTACTTACCATGCATATGAGGCAGTGGTTACCATCGTGAGCAAGCCCTGTCTTCACTTGCTTCTCTAACTCTCGTATACGGACTTTCAGTGCTCTCACAATCATGTTGTGGTTGACGTGACTACCGTTGGACCCCACACTCGACATTCCTGGATCGTCACCTCCACTTGACTCTTCTTCACTCAACCCCCCACTCCTGCAACAGTATCATTACAAATCTTCTCAAAATCAGCCTCAAACTACCTCCGCAGAGTGCTTCAACCGTACAACAATTACGGCTACCTACATCCCCCCTCATCCTGCATTATGTCAGTCAAAATAAAGGATGCAGAGGCTGCAGCTATCGCAACTGAAAACAGTTGGTCCTACGACTCTTCAACCAACAACACACATTACACCCTACGTCCGGCTACTACTCACATCCTCAAACAAAGGCCGAGGGCCTCTCTGAATACCACTGCGGAGCACACTCCAAATGAACCGTAGAGGGACTTAAAACGTACGGGTTGCGCTTACGTTTTGGTTTCTTGAGCAAAACTAGCTGAGTTGGCCGCATCGGTTGGGCTACGCCTGTGCGATGGCGCTAGGAGACTTGACTGAATATCTGATTCTGTGTATTGAGCTTGACCATAGGTTGAGGAATCATCGCCGTCCACGACAACTTCGAGGGAATCATTTTCTTCGTTCTCCCTGCGCCTTGAGTTCGTCGTCATGTTGAGTGCTGTGAGAGAAAAATAGATTTAAAGTAACCCAAAAATATGGTAGAGAATTTAGCTTCCGCTAAACCACCACGGCATTGTGGCTAAAAGCTAGTGAGGAGCCCACAGGAACAGTCAAAATATCCCATTCGGTCACGTCAAAATCTCCCCCAATTCACTCCGCCGCCCTACCAACCCTGTCCCCAAATCAATTCCGTGTCGCTGGCAACTCTCTCTTCTATACTTGATCTGCATAACTATTCATCTGATGCATTCATACTGAGGATAAACGTCCGTTGTTACACAAGAAGAGTAATTGGAGACATTAATCAGAAACTACGGCATTAAGTACGACCAGTAGCAGCGGAACTCGGGTCCGATCCCACCAGATTCTCCCTAGTGACTCCTCTGGCCAAGTAAATACAAGCGGAGCCAAGCCTAGTGGAGAGGCATTCCGGAGCTCTGCCACCCCTCGTATAAACCCCAACTGACCAGAAGCGGAAATGGTGGAATGCACAAGCACTAATAAATCAAGTTCACATAGCTAAACTCCACCGGCTCCACCGTATGACTGTCCACCACAAAAAATTGACTTACGCGAGTATGTGGAGGACATTGGGGGTAAGCCATGGCGGGCTTTTCTCTGAGCAATCCATTCGTAATCCTCCATGTCGTGACCGTCACCATCCCCATCCCCCTCGATATCAACCGGCTCATCCTCGTCCAACATGTCTCCATTCTGCATAGCGAAAGACCATTACAAATCACACAACTAAATATAAAATGCTATAAGACAGAACTAATACGAATGGTACTATACTAGCTCAACATACACCATCCTCCCCAAATTGTGTACTCTTTCAAACAAATATCATTAAGGATGACTTGATGGGATTCAAAACAACCCAATTGATAAATACTGGCGAAAATCCTGGTCAAAATAGCTTCAAACTATGTAGTAGCACAGTAGCAGTGACCACTACTTGAACAAAGGAAGTGACCCAAGGCTGTTAAAACTGACTTACCTGAATTCTTATACCAACAAAAATAAAGTCATGGTCGACATGATAAACACACTCACCTTGCGAAGGCAAGTTTCCACATGAGCAGAGAGCTGCTCACTGGATCCATGTAACGGGATCTGACACACCGGGCAGGTGACATGAGGACCTCCGCTCTCTTCACGTCTTCTCCTCGTTTTTAATCTGAGGCGGGAGTGCCGATTAGTCCTTACACGATGGTAAGTCTACGAGAGTGAGAGATGAAAAAGAATAATAAGCATATGTTACTCACCTCTCCGTACCTCTCAATCAAACATTTATAAGTGTATATATATGTATATACAAATAATTCTCAGCTTCTCATAACTTCATCGTAATAACCACTAACATTGGTTCCCTTGCATCTGGGTCATAGCAAATGGCTGCACCCGAAAAAACCCTCGCTACATCAGGGGGCCAGAATACATCATACTCGAAGGGAGTTCGGAAAAAAGTCAGCAGGAGGCAAGCTGTGCGGAAGAACCATTCGTACGAATTACCGGGGGAATCTAGGAGGCATCCAAGGACACCCGCTCATACGATGAGAACATAAGCCGAAAGAGACTTACTCATACACAATACGCATTGACACACGGATACATACACATACGTATAAGGTCATACCTCCCATCGGGAGTCCTGAGAGGATTCTGCCGGGCTATCTTTTTTATTGGGATTAGAGGCGGCGGACGGCGAGTCTTGAGAGGACGAGGTGGAGGGTTCATCCAAGCGTATTGATTGGGACCGACCAAGCCGACTCATACACATTAACTGTTCCACTTCAGCCAGCAGATGAGACTCCAGTTCAACGGGTCGAAGGGACATCTTACAGACCGGACAGCCCAGCTCCAGTCCACCCCCGCGTTTACCTGTTAATAAAAATCAAGACAAAGATGAAGGCCTTCAATAGTATATTCACATCAATGAATAATTCCCATCCATCCTTCCGGTATCTTACACATACGGGTATACAATATACATATATATAAATATATATATACATAGTCGTATCATCATCCCCTGTCACTTATCCCGACTACCACATCCTCGGAGACAAGGGACGAGGCACCTTATCACAGTCATACATTATTTATTTCTCTGACACGGCCGAGCGGACGGTTGGGTCCACAGCGGATTACCTCCTCCTCCGTGTGTGTGTGTGTGTGTGTAATGTGTCTGTCCACGTCCATCCTCCAACAAATAAATTCCTTTTTCCCAATTCAAATACTTCCATATAGATAGTCCGCCTCACACGGCTCCTGCCAACACAGAGGGGCTTACATTTAATACCCGTTCTCACTTCTCAATATATCTCCGCGCGTATCCGCATACACCCCACACCACCTGAACCCACAAATATCACAAACCCCCGCTCGTACCCTTGCCGTCACTACTGATCCCCATTTCATACTTCTCCATAATAATATCCATTCCACACTCATTCGTCGCCTGTCTGTCACCACACCGTCCACACGGAGCCCTCATGACGTAGGACTTCCCTCGTCAGTGCGCCTTACATGATTTGCATACTTCCAAACCTACACATCACCACCACCACCACCACCACCACCACCATCATCATCATCATCATCCATAGCAGCCGCGTCTAATTATTCCACAGTCCCTCTTATTAAATATCCGCTGATAGCTCCAGTTTATTAAGAGAAGATTCGGGTGTCTTATGCAAAAGCTTTTAAGACGATCGTTGGGTAGGACGATGTGACACGCTGATCTCATCATATCATCACCAACGCTCGCCGCCTCCTTTCCAAATCTTAATCTCCCCACTAGAGCGTCAAACCCATATGCCCTGCAGTCTACCTTAAGAGCCATTGAGGGATGAGATATAGTATCATCAAACTACCGCACACACGCCATACCACCATACTGCTCCACGAGTCAGTACGTGTCAAGGAGTTATACTCATAGAATAGTATGGGGAAAGGAAGGGAGAAGGACCTCGTGCGGCGGGTATGGTGGTGGAGGAGGGGACAGGAAGATTGGAAGAGATAAAAAATGCATTAAGTCCCCTTCACAGAGCATTTACATATTGGTAAGGAGGGAGGGAGGCCAAAGCACGGCGGGGAAGACGAAGACGAAGTGGTTGCTTTGGAGGGAGTGTGTGTCTGGTTCGTAGTACAGTATAGAAGAAGAAGTACAACAACTTTGTCTTGATCCCTCCTCGTCCACCACCACCACAGACTTTCCCTTATAAGATACCAAATGGGTTTTTATGTGAGCAGAGAAGGCGAAAGAGAGAGAGAGAGAGAGAGAGTGGGACGGGCGGATAATATGGAGATAGCATAACCTTCTCATTCCATCCCGCCTCCGCGTCGTCACCATCACCACCACCGCACACGACCCACCGACCGACCATCTGTCAGGGAAACTGAGTGAAAAAGAGTAGTGTCTGTCTGCCCCTCTCCCATTCCCTCCCCAATGTTTGCACAAGGATATGATGATAGTTGGGAGATGGGGAAGTCAGGATTAAGTATAGCTCCCGAGGAGGAGGGAAAAGGTTCAGGTGTGAAAGCTAAGCGTTCGGGATTGAGTTCGATATCCGTGGTAACGAGGCAATCACCCCAGCCGTCAACGCGCCCATCTATCAGACCCCGAGTATCACACAGTTTGGATTTGGAAGTGGTAGTAGTACGTTGCGTACGAACGTACTTCTCCGACTACATGGTGAAACCCACATATGTAAGTAGTCTCTATGCTCTACCTCACAGAGTCCGGAGGAGAGGGAGGAAGTGGTAGAGAGGCTCAACCCCGCGAGTCCTTTTCCATTCTCTACAGTAGCAGTAGTAGTAGTGGTAGTAGTTGTAGTAGTAGTAGTAGTAGTAGTGTGCGAGAGGGAGGGGAGAGAGTGAGACCAGATGAGCCTTTGCAGGATCTTTCTACTTTTCCCTTTAGAGCCAACTATGACAAATGGATGAGGCGCAAACACAAGGGAGGGCTTAACTGGACGTGTACGGGTCGCTAACAAGCACCTGACAAATCCCCGGGCTTTACTGGGTCATCCAAACAGCCGCCACTTCCCCGCTCACACCATAATCTCCACTTGAACAAACCATTCAGCCAGTCAGCCTTTCTTTTCCTTTTCATCCCCGCCACCACCACCACCACTACCATCACCGTACGCGCGAAACTAGTACAACGGTGGTGGTGGTAAGGGAGAAGGAATAAAATCCCCAAATAACACCAAATACCCTGAATAGCCATCCAAATATTCTTCGTATCTTTTCCGATTAGCACTACTACTACTACTACCACCACTACTACCACCACTACTACCACCACTACCACTACCAATGCTACTACTACTATGCTCATGCCCACGACAAGCCCCACACTCTCCAGGCAACTGCCACACCAGACTACGGAAATCGGGTGAGAGGTCTGACCGGAGGATGTGGACGGCAACGGCTACATACGAATATGATCCACCCACCACGATCACACTGTCCATCTGTGCTAAACTACACACCCTCCTCCCTCATGCATTCCTCATGCAGTTCCACTTTTGTCCACACCGACAAAGACCATTCTCTCAGTCCAATTAACAAAGGATTAAAGTATTCCAAGAAAATCGTTCCCATAGCTCGCTCTTCCCCCCCCCCCACAACCAACGAACGAACGAACACTCGCAATGAAGGAAGGAAGGAACGAACGAACGGTGTACTCGCGTACTCATCTCCGAACTCAATCCATCCGCCGCTCAGAGGCCCACGGATCCGAATCCCTCCTGGGATTCAACATGAACCCTACGCCACCTCCGAACCCTCCACCGCCCCCAATCACGGCAGGGTTATTTTAATTTGATTTTGAATCCACAATAAGGGAAGGAGGGACCCTCCCTCTTGGGTCCAACCTAATTGATATTCGTTGGAAATGGGACTGGGCGAGGAATGGTGGTTGTGTTGAAAAGGAAAAAAGTGAAACGGATTAGAAAAAAATGATGGAGCATGTGGCCACAAATAAGGCTAGCATAATATGATTCCACAGTATAGTACATCAACCCCAAGAAAAAGGGGCGGTTGAACTTTTAAAGAGTAATCACAATTAAATGAAATGATCTCCTCCATCAAAGTCTG
>WJFA01004751.1:0-10227 GCA_009870155.1 Pseudobourletiella spinata
AGTTTTCCTGAAATGTTTTTTACACGCACGGCTCCACATAATTACCGGGAAACAACCCGGTTTGACCTGGAAATGGTAACAAAAAAACATATTTCATTGAACTTCCCGATACACTTGAAGGCTTGAAAAATCTCCAATCAACTTGCTCACTACTACAGCTGAAAACTCTAGAAAAATGGCCACATTGCTCACCATTCATGGTCCCCTCCCACCAGCCGTCGTCATTCTTCTTAAGGACATAAATGAGGGAGTTCTCCTGGAAGCTCAATTCATCATCCCGCTCCGCGGAGTAGTCATAAACTGCAATAACTTTTTCAATGTAATTCTTAGGTATTAAACTCTGTGCCGAGAGGTCCTCCAGCATTGGTGTCTCCATGGGCGGTGGTGGAGGTAGCGGCGGCGATGCTGGCCCAGTCGGGATTCCCAAACCTGAAACCACAAGAAAATTTTTAGAAGCAAACCCCCTCAACTTATTACTGGTTAAATTACGGTCTTTCACACGATTGTGGTAACAACAGTTCACAGCAATTAACTTTGAAATTCGCCATGAGTACCTTTATTTTCAGCATAAATGATCTGTTGGTGGGACATGGGTTGTATATCCCGCTGCCTGAACGGTATCCCAGACGCAGTTAATGGCACTTGATTCTGTGTGGCTTGTTGCTGTGGGTGGCTCGTCTGAAGCGGAAGTGTGGTGTACCCGCGCTGCTCTATAGTCGAGTTCTGCCTCCTGGGATGACCCATGGGGAAATTAGGCGCATAGTGACTAGGAACTTGCGGCGGTGCAACTGCAGGTGGGGTCCTATATATTGTGTTCGACCTCAATGTTCCCATTTTGTTCGCCATCGGCGGAGTGGGCGGCTTGGAACTCGGTGGCAATGTCGCCACGTTCGAACCCGGTATCCCAGCTTTGAAACTATTTCCTGTTTCAGAAAATATAAAAGTAATGATGAAACCCAAAAAATCTCTATTTCATTTCCCACACCAAGTTTTCCCACATTTAACTTAACACTACATCAACATTTTAATTTAAAATGCCAAAAAAACGTTGAACATTTTAATTTGATGGAAATATAACTCACTGGTAGCCATTTGCTTATTCCTTGCTCCACAGCCCAAATCATCCAAAATCGTGTAGTCAATTGGTTTCCGAACATATTTGACAGGCTTTTCCGGAGTGGCAGGGGCCAAAATTTTATACTGTCTCGACTGTGTCTTTCCTGTGGTCAACACTCCAATTTCCCGACGAGATACTTTTTCCTTGTGAATGGAAATGTGCTGAAATAAAAAATACAAAAATAATTAAGACAAAAACCCCCGTAGCCCACCCAATAATAAATAAATTAATCTTAATTACTTACAACAATAAAACACTGTAATTTCCAATAAAAGCCGTGTTTAAAATGTTAAAAAATCCTGTACCTGAGCAATGTGAGAAGCCTGAGCTGCCATTTCATCTAACTGTGCAGTTTGCAAATCCAGCAGCTGGAGAAAATGGTATGCTAGCGTGTTCACTTGATACGCAACTGAGGCCAAACTTTGAGTCGTGTACCGTTTCGTCTCATCTATTGCTTCTCTTTTGTTCTCCACCTGTAAAAACAAACATTTATATTCGTCCGTTATTCGCATTCATCTTCAAAAATGAAGCGCTTTCATTCTTCGGAGTCGTCATAAAAAATTACTTTATTCTACATAAAGTTATCATGTCTTACTTGGAAGTAATTATTTTCGCAGTATTCCGCCACACGTTCCAAATTAACATGGGAGTCCGACAGGCTTTGGAGACCTTCCGGTATCTCCGTGCTGAGCAATGTATTCAGATCTGACATCATGAACGCTGTGAATCCCAAAATAGAAATCCAACGCCCGAAATATTATTCCGTCTTCGGAGTGTATGCACAAGAGCTTAATGACGGGATGACCCCACCTTCTGAACACGCAAATTCCCTTCACTCAACTTGCCTAATAATCCCCACAAACTGGCCGTCTAAGAACTTCCAAGCGGGAATCCCAGAAAATCCCTACGATTCCCAACTAAATATTAATTCAAAAAAGGGGAAATTACTGCCCAGTTTTAGTGGGGCAGCCCTCAGGATGCTCAATTATTGTCAGCACACAAAAAGGAACTGGTCATTCTGGGTGAAGTGGACTGCATCTTATGCAAATGCTACTGTGAACTGCATCCCGTGTATAATATGAAGCTACGGCCGTGCCCCCTTTTTCACACTAAAGTGAAGGCGCGAAATTTGTAAATATGAAATGAAAGATTTTGTAGGAGCTCGTCAGCTCGTGTTGTGCTGTGCCCCCTCTGTCACGCTATATATTCCGTCTCTCATTTTTCAGTTACGTACAATCGAGATGATTGTGCTTATTGTTATAGAGAATAATACTGTCATTAATCCCACCGAAAAAAATATTCAGATTTCTAATCATGTCCAGTAATTCCACTCTGGATAAAGTGCTGAGGGATATTGGTGCTAAGATTGTAATTTATTCCAGCGAACGGCACTTTGACGGGCCAAAGTTACTCAAATATTTGCTTCTCGCAAGAAATCAACGACCTGCAGGAGCTCCCTTGGGATATGCTGAGAAGCAATTGGAAAAAAGAGGGGTCACACAGGCCCTCATACTCTACTGTAATCGATTCATTCAACATTATGAAAGCGGGTCGGGTCAGGGTTCACAGCAGGCCACGGCGGTAGCAGTACTGGACAAAAACATACAAGATATTCTGGTTAATGGGCTCAGTATTTTGGGGAATGCTTACGCAGTTAGCTATGATGCTGCAAAAGAGGTGAGGAATCATATTTTGGAGTAATAATGATAAATACAGTTTTTATTTTTAAATCATGTTCGATTTTTAATAACATTTTTGTATTTCTTTGAAGGCGGACAGGCACAAATTTATTATCACATTGAAAATTATGTTGGAATCCAAGTCTTTCTACTCCGAATGTCACATCCTGAGCAGAGTTATAAAGTGTCTGGCGAACTTGGCCATGTATGAGAAGCTCCGTTCGAAGATCCTTCATGCTGGGATTGCTATCTCCGTGATAACCCGACTGGATGAGATATACAAACGGCTAACTGGAGAGCCTCAAATCACAAAACCGTCTCTCATTGAAGAGATTATCATCGAGAGTGATGATGAAGGGACGATTGTTCAAGCTTCGCGAGCAATTCGGATTTTCAGCTCAGATTTTGCCTTTCAACAACACCTGATCCGCTTTGGGGCCCTGAGTGGGATCGGACGGTTTCTCAAGTTCTCCTACAATCAGGATCTCTTTGCCAACATTCTCAAGGCACTTGCAGTGCTCACAACTTATGTGAAAAAATTGCCGAGGGAGCTGCTGGAATCTGTAAGTGAATCCGTAGAGGTAGTATTGACCCAAAATTGATTTCCATTTACGCCTTCAAATTTAAACACACAAATTCACTCTTGACTTTATTTAACTCATCTTTTTACACGCAGCTCACCGATCCCGAAAGCTCGGACCGGGCAATCTTGCTCCGTATTATTGACCTTTTGAAGACGCGCCATGGGGTTGCGAAAATTGCGGATCCAGCCATCACCTGCCTCACACAACTCGCCACCAATCCCGCCCTCGCCAAGGCACTCATCCAGTTCGACACTTTTGAAGCCATCTTGGAGGCCGTGAAACATTCCGATGATACCACGAGACTAGGCAAGCCATAATCCTAGTTGGCAAAGTCATCCACGATCCATTTATCCCTTTGAATCCTAAGTGCTGTGACTCTACAGATAGGCTCATGAGACTACTGGTTCTCCTCACCAAGGACTCCCCCGCCGCCATTGATGGCTATCTGTCCCATCGGCTCCGCCTATGTTGTTGCACCCAAATCGGAGAGACTCTTAAAATCCTCAGGTAGGTGAGATTCTTTGCGCAAATTATACAAAATAACAAAAAATTTTTTGCACCCTATGCTGAATTGGGAGGAAAGTGAATATAATTTGATTTTAATTACATTCAAAATTTAAATGCGTCAACTTTGTTTTACGCCAGTGGTAAATTTTAAAAAAATTAAATTCGATATTAAAATAAAGTTAATTTAAAGTTAATTAATTATTAAATTAAAGGTAATTAAATAAAGTTTGTTTTGCACCTGCGGTGAATTCAAAAATTGAATTAAAAATCAAAATGCATCCAAAAGATAGAAAATCATTTTTTCTTTTTGTTTGTCCAGAGTGCCGCACCTCAAGGATTTCCACTACTGGATCCTCAAGCTGTACGAGAATCTGTACGAGGATAAACTGAAGGATCTCGTGACCCGCGGGATAATCTCCGTGCTCTACAGTTACCTTTGCGAAGAGCTCGGGGAGTTTACGCTGGAAAATCTCAGGTCGAAAATCTCGTCCGCCGACTCAGATTCCTGTCCCGTTCACACTGCCGACATCCAGTGTCCCTTCTACCCGAAATACAGATGCAGTAGCCCGACCTACACTGAAGTAAGTTCCACAATGGCATTTTTCCCCAGTTTTAACACGGCTGCCACATTGATTGCCACGGGTTGATTCAGTTAGGTTCAAATTGAATCAACCCGTGGGAGTCCACCTTGTACCCGCCAAGTTTGGGAAGGACATTTTAAATACGATTTCAATTCATTAATTTTTTTTAAAGCAGGAGCAGCTCCGAGCAAGATCATCTTCGGATCCCCTCCCAGCCCTGATGGAATCCAAACTCTTTTCTGACACGAGCCCTGCACAGTCCCCTCGGAAAACCATCTCGAGTCCACCTCACAGCCCAGATTATTCCCCTGCACGGAGTCCCACAACATCATCCCCTTACCATTCCTCCGGAACAGAATCCCCGCCCTGCAGTGATGACGAAGGCATCTTCAGCAGCAGCAGCCCCACAACCGCCTCACCAGTTCAAGCCTCACCCGAAAACGGTCCCTTTTCGGACGAAGAAGAACCTGAACTTCCCAGTGACAACGGTAATCCGCCTCTGATTGAAGAAGATGACCCAACGGAAGAGGAACCTCCGAAAAAGAAAGTTAAACTTGCTCAGGATTACGTTGATCATGTTCAAAGAGCCTCGGAAGAGCAAGTTCGACTTCGCTCCAACTCCGTCGTGACTATCCTTGGAATTCTCGCCCGCTGCTCCCACTTCCCCGTCGTGCCCGCCGAACTCACAAAGTTCCTACCGTTCCTCCTGGAGACAATCTGGAACGGTCGGTTGTCCATTGAGAAAAATTTGACGGGACAACCGCCGGCGGGCCAACTCCAGTTGGGCCGCCTCTGTTTCCAGCGAGCCTTCAAAATCCTGTACCGCCTCTGCTTGGACATTGGGATCTTCCCTTGGCTGGTGGAATCTCAGGCCATACCCCTAATTTACCGTGTGGTCCTCCAAGGGCTCCAGCCCGAGTTCCAGGAGGAGGCGGAGCGTCGGAAAAAGGTCAAGGAATTTGTGGAGGAGTACAGCAGGAAGATCATGGACTCACTTCTGGGGATGAACGGCTCAAGGAATGAGACGAGCGGGTGGAGGGAGGGCTACTTTCTCAGTGTCTGCGCCGGTCCGGCGGCGGATTCAAATTACACCAGCGCAATAGTATCCATCCCATTCCTCTACCGTCAGTTCTGCCCTATTTTTAGAAAATTTGAAGACGTCACGAGGAACTGGAGTGCTATATTTAGTCTGCTAACGAATGTGGACGAGCTGGAGCGCCCGCTTTTTCAAGTATGCATCCTGGCCCTCAGCTGCGTCGCCCGAACCAAGGGGTTGCGCTGGACGAGCGCCGCAAGTGCTTCGAAAAGGAAACTCCTGTACCCTCAGTCAGACTACAAGGCTTTACAAGCCACCCCTTCGATCACCCCTGAAATGGGGGCAACGGTGGAGCTGGAACTGGACGACGGCTATAAAATCACTGTGATCAAAAAGTACCTCGTAAGCGCCTCACCCGTATTCGGCGCCATGTTTGACGGTCATTTCCGGGAGACGGGGCAGCAGTCTGTCAAGCTCCGTCATACTAGTCGAGCCGCCTTGAATGCACTCGTGAGTCAGCTGTACCAGCAGGAGGGTATGGCGAGTGAGGAGCCGGAGGCTTTATCCCAGCCTGTCGTCAGTTGTCGTGAATACCAGTTGTCCACAATGTTTGAGTTGCTCACGCTATGTGATCAGTTTCTACTGGATAATTTGTACGAGCGGACTTTGAACACATTGTTAGGCTTCTACTTTTGTCCCTACTCCGCCCCTGGGATATTCCAGGAGTCGTTGGGCTTTGGGGGCTTTCATAAGAATCACCTGCGAGCCTTCAACCTCACTCTGCTACCCCTCAAGTACCTCCTGGTGAGCGAGGATATTTCCTTCACACTCAGATCCGGATCCTTTTGGAAAATTTTTGACGCGACCGACTCCCATGTTGTGGTCAAAGGGCTGCAGGAGGTGTTACAAGGTGTGGCTTAAGGATCACGCACACAAAATATGTAAGACAATAAAAGGGTTTTTAGTCCTGAAAATATTTCTTGACCACCATTTTTACTTTACTCATATATGTGGCCTGATTCGCGTCGTATTGGTCACGTCCTTGTCCACGTTATTGCGTTCCCGAGTGCAACTGACTCCTTTTCACCAGCGGCTCAACCGAACTTTGCGAATGAACATTTAAAATTTCCAAGTCTTTTAAAAATCTACAGTCGGGCTGGCCGGAATGGAAACTCATCAGTGTGCATCCCCCTTCAAGAGAAGTATTATTATGGCATGGCAGAGGCGTTTAAAAAATTCAGTTGGAATTTTTCCGATGCAGGAGACGTTTGGAATGCCTTGTTTAAATGCCTTGTTAGTGTAGTAGTCCATGGAAGAATTTCACGTGTGTAATAAGTAATCATTTTTATGGCAATGAATTGTAAGACACAGCGTCTAATAAAATTGTGTAGCGGATGGAAAAATAGATGTTTAGTTCCACCGATATTCAAAACTATGCTAAAAAACTGGAAAAGTAACCTCGTATTATCGCACAATCTTACCTACACGAATGAGCCAGAAACTGCCTTTGTGTCAATATACAGGGTGTTACATTTATTTTAGACCTAAAAGACCGGAAGCCTCACCTTTCAGAACAATGATACTAATACCAATTAAAAGCAAAGGATTTGAATATTTGCCCGCCACCTGCTCGCTCAAATCTGATGGCCAGTTCCTAAGTTATAAGGGAATTGGCAGAATCCACGTGGTATTTTAACATCGTAAATGGGGAACGTGCCTACCCATAAATCCTGAACCAGATAGCGTAAAGAGACAAGTGCAATAGCGTATTTCCTGCGACTTTTATTGAAGCTTCGATCAAAATTTGGACTTTGCATTGAGCTTCGGATTACATTGCATTCTGCATCGCACGGCACGGGTGCCAGTGCCGCATCGGCACCTTCTAAAGCGCTAGTCAAGATTGTAGCTCGTAGGACTTGTTTTTTTTTGTTTTGTTTTTACACCAGCCACGTGGGATTGAGCAGGAAAAGGTGAAACAAGCGATCAGACAGATAAAATCCCTAGAGCCGGAGCGTGGGTGAACGAGAGCAATAATTGCTCTAACAAAGCTAGTTGCCCTTTGGACACAGCAGTGTCAGTGTAGGAACTGAGATTCAAATTTTGTAATTATACCTTAATTCACTATGTTTTCTTTATTCTCAGTAATTGCAACTGTTCATTTCGCATGGATATTTCCTGACGTGGCTGCCAAAGACAAATATAAAGTACAAAATTATGTTACTATCTCTCCGTTTTTGATTAAATGTGCGCGAGAGCTTTTCAATCCTACCACGTTCTTTCCGAATGTCACAACAGATCAGGTATTCTCAACTGACGGGTATGCGCTTGATTAGCAGAATCGGAGGGTCCCTCCGATTCTGTCATTTTTTGGACGTAGTGAAGGACTCATAATCGTCGCGCCGTTTGCGTGAGTGCGTGACACTGAGACTGAGACACCTTGCGTTACGTCAAAGAAATTATGTTACGGAGGGTTTGCGCTAACTCCCTATTTACATATTTCTACGGTATTTGTCGGCAGGAATTTTCTCAAGTTTTGACGGAGCTGTTCAGCTGGGAGCCGCCCGAATTTTATCTGAAGAACTTTCCTTACTATTTAGCTGGTCACACATACGAGAATCGTCCACGTATTAGTCTTGTTTCTGTGTTTTCTTCTTGAACAACTCGATTTCAGAACGGTGGAAGTCATTGTAATAACTTGCTCCCACAATACTTAAAAAATATAGATATCCTTGATTTCTTTTAGTTTGGGCGATTGAAGTTGGAAAGATGGATTTTAAAGCGATGCTTGGGCGGACCGGAGAGGATGTGGCAGCCGCAAAGAAGATAATTTTGCAAGCTGTATTTCGATCTTTGCAAAGGTGGTGAAACATCTTTAAAAATCTCTCCGGAGAAAATATTGTTCCAAAGAACATAATAATGTGATAGTCAATTTCAGCATGGAACAAGCATCGCTAGACGGAAAAGCCCCACGAATTGTGGTCATATTTGATTTCGAAGGGTTTAGTTTGGCAAAAATTGCTCATCCCGATGGTAAGCCTGAGTTTGCGACGATTCTTGTGTGCCAAATTATTGTATGTGTAATTATGAATCCAAGTTAGAATATTTTTTCAGCACTGGCGTTCATAATAGAGACCACGTGGGACTACCAGGCTCTCTTGCAATTTGCCAACGAAAAGATAATTGTCATCAACGGTAACTGAAAAAAGTTCATATGTTCCATATACTCTAAATCAGTTGCTACTTAATTACAAGCTGGACTTTTACAACCGGATCTGAATTGCACTAGAATGTATTTGTTATCAGACTGTATTGCTGGGGATATTAGAAGTGTGATTTTATTCTGTTGCAGGTAATATCGTCTTGGAACGGGTTGTAAATGCTATCCGTCCTTTGCTTAAGGCAGCACTGGGTAGCATAGTGGATCATGTTGAGATTTACGGTAGCAACAAGAAAAAATGGATGCCCAGGCTCCGACAAATTGCACCACCGTCGTCCCTTCCAGCATGGTATGGTGGAAACAAGGACTTTAAACCTGTGGCCGCGTACGGCTGAAAGAGTCATTTTTGCTTTCATTAACTTGGTCCTGTTGTTTCAAGCTTTCGTAGCTGGTTTTGTGGTGTATAAAGTTTCCAAACGAAACAAAACGATTATTCAAAGAACGGCGAAAGGTCCCGAAAATAAAATCATAGTTATTCAATCTTTTTTTGCTTCTAACACTACACCACGTTAGATGCTTCTCAATAGTGCACATATCAGTTGTTACATAATGTGAGCTAAGGGCGAATGCCAAACCGTGGCTTTCTCGAGAACATGGCGTATGCATGTAAGTCCCTCTTGGTGTCCCTCTACTTAACATCAACAAACACTGCTAATAATCATAATGTCTGAGGTGAGGGGAAGAAAAACAGGTGAGTTTAGTTCCTCCGTCGCTGCAACCGTGTTAAAAACCTCAAAGGACTTCCTCGTGTTTTCACATACTAACAATACATGTCGGCCCTGAATCGGAACAACTGACAATGTACGACCACAGCTCAGCCTGAAAATAAAGGGTGCATCACAACGGTCTATTCGAATCGTTTTGCTCATCAAAGTTGAGATCTACAGGCTGTAGAGTACAGCCTGATACAAGAAATTTTAGCTAAAATGAAGGAGTTTTAGGAATTTTATTTGGCACCAGGTCGTCTGGACCGTGGATGCCTGTGACTCTATGATCATTTTCCTTCCCCCTTACTGCAGGTCCTCAAAATATGGCAAATGGCAGATGAAAAATTCGGTAGGGTCTGTTAACGTACAAACAAAGGATACCTGACATCTGATACCTGAAACGCAAGCTGGGACTGAATTAGAAGTTGTTAGTTTTATGAGGGTAAAACGGCATTTCTGGTACAATTTTATCCAAAATGTAAATTATGATTTTACAAGGCGATTTCCACATCTTCAAGTTCACCTCCCAATGTTCCTTGCGGCGTGAGGTCCTGTCTATCCCATACTTGAGCAGCCCCTACCAAATTTTCAATTTGTCACATCTTCAGTTACAGGCACCCCATTTTGAAAGACCTGGTACGATCAAAATTTCAAGGAACCCTCTTTCTTTTTAGCCCAAAAATCCGAGATTAAAAGCAAAACAAATCTAGGAAATTATCCTGATACACCCTGTATTTTCAGAGTAGTAATAATTGTGGTTGGTGTGTAACCTTTGCGCAGTGTAATGCAGTGACCTTAA
>WJFA01004752.1:0-10226 GCA_009870155.1 Pseudobourletiella spinata
GGGCGATATTATTGACACGCCTTCGATACAATATTTTACATAGGAAAGGATAGGACTTTTTATTCGAGACGAGACAATAATCGACGATAATTGAGGTTTTTAGGGGTTCGAGACGCTCAATATATTGAGGCGACTTCGAGATCGATATTTTCCCATCCCTAATACCTACTGTGCCCTTTAAACTCAAAATTTGCCGCCTGTGCCGTCAGACACTTCTTTTGCCGTACGGACATGCATATGTCAATACAGATTTAGTATCATCCGAGCGCCCTCTATCATTTTCAACTCACGCACACGGGGTACACGTTACTCTATGGAACTTGTCACTGTTTGAAATTCTTTGCTTAAAAATAGGAACAAGAAAGTTTCAGACTTACTTTAATTCGAGAACTTTTGACTCTCGACGCGCCCTCTTCGATGCAGCGAGGCCATTGTCTCCAGATTCTCTGTCAGGGTTTGAATTGATGAAATCGGAAGGTTGAAGAAAACGTTGTTTCATAATAGCAGATTCATCGTGATGAATTTGAAGAACTTGCACAGTGAGAAGCACCACCACTACTGTCAATAGTACAGCAAGGAAAAATACACGTGCCTCTGCAAACTGACCAGAAAACCTCATAGTAAGAGACTTGATAAATTTGTGGCGACGTTGCACCTTGGCCATTCATTGATTAAAATGTCTGGAAGTGCTCCATGAATCTGGGCGTTCGAAGTAATAGAGAGGGTAAAAAATTGCTCACAAATTAAAATTTCTTCCTTCCAGTCCTATACTATGCAATTTACTTTACTTCCAACAGATTGGATACTGGGTCTCAATCTGAGTTTACCTGAAGCATCACTAATTTTGGATTCGGAAAATCTTTCGGTTTAAAATAATTCAGATTGGAAAACAAAATCGTTGGAATAATTATGGAATGGAGATGGAGATGATGAATTGAGAACAGAGGTTGATTACAGATACTGATTATGTTTTGCTTACCCGATGTATCAATACATACATTGTATGTGACATCACTGTGAAAATTAAATCATGCGAGTGGAAGATAGTGAACCAGTCCCTCAACAGCAAAGAGGCAGAAATATCTTGGAGATTTAGACACGGAGCAGTCTTAACTCCAACACTAGCATTTCACATGGGTCTCTCTCCCCATCTGTCCTGCCCTATGTGCAATATTAGGGCAAGTACTAGTCGTCACTATGTAGTGTGCAGTGAAACCCAGGAAGTCTGGAACTACCTAGAACTTTTAGCTAGGAAGGCTGGAATCACTTGGTCTAACCAAGCAAAAATTAAAGTGTTTCAACCACCTAATTCACGCAGCCTATGCTGTAATCTACGAGAAAATCCTATGCCACTATAATAATCTACCCTTTCCGTTTAATCTGTTAATCAGTTTCAAACAGAATTTTTGCAGTGATGTACCGTCAATTTAACATAGCTTAAATTCAAGGTTATCTCCGAATCACGAGCTTTTGTATCTACTGGTCAACACTCAATTTTATTTTCAAAATTCACGGGAAAACTATAGACATCAGATTGCCATCCGTATAGTTGGTATACTTGTACGATATGCTCTTGCATTTGAATAAACTGGCCTGAGCCCAATAAAAAAAAGTATCAGTATCACCTCAAGTACGGATACCGTATCCGCATCTGCCCAGCCCTAGGCACCAAGCAGAACCATAAGTTCCAAGTGTGCAGCGGTACCAAAATTAATGTCCCATCAGAGAGGTTTGGGTGCTATAGGGAAAATAAATGTGACGTTTAGTTTGGGACATTCTGAATTAACAGGCACATACTTTCTTGGATAAGGTTCCGACAGGGCTTCATTGGAATGTATGCTGATCCAGATGCAGCTTCGTTTCACAGTTAGGTTGGGCCTGTATAGGCTGTATGATGATTAAGGCTTGGCTTCTTCGGAAGGTACCACGCATCGTGACTCTCTTGGGAATTCGCTGTTATGTCTCCTGCATATAGTTTGGCGAGGTTGTATTGGTTCTTGGTGGCGACTGGCTTAGTTGTACTAGGTTAGTAAGACTTAGATTTTCCCTGATTTATAAAGAATAACTGTGATAAACTATTGCCAAGCGCGTTAGGGTATCACATTCAGGAGAGGCTTGGTGAAGCTCCATCTTCGTTCAGACGGAATCTCGTGGTAACGTGTGCTTTAGAGTCTTATTTCTTTTTATCATGGATTGTGATGGGACTTCGTTCGGTTGTACCATAATTCGTATCAATCTAATCAAGGTGACAATTATAGGTGTCCGCGGTGCGCTGCGCCGAAATCATCTGCAGCGCAACGCTCATCCATAAAGATTACTTTCTGAAAGCTGTAGGTGCGAGAACTCAGAGTTGACCATTCTGGAGGGTCATACAGTTTGAGGCCCATATCTCCAAACGGGAGTTTGTCACATTTAAAACGTCGCATAAGAATTTTCCGGTTCTGAATATCGAGTGAGTGTCCTTTAATAAACTGTGACTCATGGGATGAAAATTTGGTACGACCCTTTTTGGTCCAGAACGCGGTGGAACTTTCGCAAGTTGTAAAACAAAGATCCTCATGTTACATTACGCGAGGCATTTTTTCGGTTTTTTCAAAAATTATGAGAATTGGATCAGATGAATTAAGAGTCTGACGGCAGCTCTGGTGATGAGTCTGAGTCTGATGGTGACTCACACTGCAATTGCTGACCCCTAGCGTAAACGGTATGCAAACGGGCAAAAATCCCGCAGGATTCGTCGTCGTTGCCCTTCAACTTCAGATTCCTACCACGTGCAAATGCAACCTGTCGTGCATCAATCCTTTTACCCGTCACCCCACATAATAAAATGCGCACGGTCGAAGGGAAAAGGTACACAGATGTTATTTGAATAGATGAATGCTTTATTTGATGAGATATAGAAATACAATCGGTACATAACTGATATAAGTTGAACTACTAGTTGAATAATAATTACTTCATATTTTACGCAATATTATATACTCTTATTTTTAGCTCTTTTATACTGGAAAATCTCCTCTTCCTCCTCCTCCTCCTTCTTCGTCTTCTTCTTCAATAACTCGAACTCGACGCTTACAACGACATGATTTGACTTTGTACAAAGTAATTATAATAAACATAATTAACTATATTACGATGTAAGACTATTATGTGGTTAAGGGCTTTACTGTGAGAAGTTACACATGTATACACATCCATGCATATACATGTATGTATATAGCTTTTTTCCCACCCATTCCCTCTCCAGCTCCCCCACGGGACTCGGACGTCTGTGTGTGTGTGTGTGTGTGTGTGTGGGAAACAAAAGGGTTAATATATACGCGTCACTCTTTCCATATATATTTTTTGTCAATTTGAAAAAGAGTCATATATATAATTTTCTGATAAGTCAGTTGTGTTGTGACCCAGGCTTTCGACTGCCGCTATATATATAATAAAATGCAATAACAATATATACTGAGGAGACCAGGGGCGCTGTGTGGGAGAGGCGGAAGAGGAGACTTCAGGCCGTGGAAAGTGTGCCATGATATCCTTCCCCGCCCCTTACAGTACAGTTTACAGTACCTCATAATGCATATATATGTATGGTTTATGGTGCAAGCATACATATGTATGTACACATATATACATGTATGCATTTGATCAGACAGATTTAGCTTTTGACAGCATCTCTACTCCAAGTAAAAGTCTATATAGATATATATGGTACTATAGTAGTACAGGCTACATTGATAAATTTTCCAGGGTCTGATAGCATATATATATATATATATGTATATATATACATATATATATGTAGTAATCTCAACATACGTATAGTCTCATCATCTTCTTCCGGAGGACAATGAAAATCTTGTACAAAGAGGAAGAAGAAACGGGAGGAAGAGACTTTTGAATTTCATCTGTTTCTTCATCTCGTCTCCTTACCACATGAGATAATAATGTATATTGAAGGCAAGGCTCCCTCTTCACCTGTCCCTTGACCTCTCCTGTCTATGAATCCCTTGATGGGGGTGGGAGGGTTGGTCCGTAGGCGAGTATTGAAGGAACTCCCCCTCCCAATCCGCTCTGTATACACTAAATAGTATTTCATATGCATATGTATGTATCATTATCATCTCAATCGTTCTCACTTGTACCAATAAAGCTATAATTATATGAGGGAACAGGATAATCATCCATTCTCTCCCTCACACTATTTATAACATTGAAAATAATTCTCTGTCATATATCTCCATTATTAGATGTCGGGAAGAGCTTGTCCATCTTTTAGTCATTCTTCTTCTTCTTCTTCTTCGCCTTATAACACAGCTAATAATCAAGGGAAAATGGAAAAATGAAACTCCGTGTGTGGTCAACTGTAGGATAAATAAGTTTTGGCTACTTGGAAAAGAGTGAGTGAAAGTGATGGGGATGAGGCTAATATGAGATTGTTGGTGGAACAGTACGTACGTTTTCTCCAAATTATTATTATTAGTACTCCCACTCGTCTCCCCACACACACTGTAGTACACACCTCGTGCCCAAGTGAGATGTCGTTCAAATTTTTTAGATCCTCTTGTTTACCTCAATATTATTATTATTAATATTACTCATATGGTAAATAATATACTAGTAGAAATAGTCATAGAGCAGTAATAATAGATGCGTATAGGACTGTTATAACTTGACTCTCATACAAGCTTATTATAATAATAATAATAATTATTATTATTTTTTTTAATACGTAGGTTTATACATATATAGGAATACTATTTAAATGCTTCATGTGGTACGTTCCTGTCCCAACTTGGTCTCGGTGGTAATCACCACATAATCTGTCTTTGTCTGTGTACAGTCTACAATAAACCTACTGTGGAACCACGCAGAATCCACTATGTACATGTATAGTTATATGAAGAACACACACCGAAACTCTTCGAGCCCAGAATTTATTCCTATGTTATTTTTATCTCTCTCTTGTTCATCTTCGTATTCCTATAGGTTTTGTCTCTTACAGATTCATCCTGTTATCTGTCCAGAGCGAGCGAAGAGAAATGAATCATCATCCCTCCAAAGTTATCTCAAAAGTATCTATAATATTCTTAAATATGTAATTTATATAACTAATATATATTCTATATCCTGAGTTCATCCTATGTGCCTATATAGGCATCCTCCTCACTCTCGCTGCCACTCCATATAGCATTTCCTTACTAGCCTACACTATTTACGCTTTGTTATACATAATAATAACATAATAGTTTAAATCCTTTTACTTTTGTTTTTATATCTCTCATCATTTCCACACTCGTCCTCCACAACAAGATTTTTTGGCCGTTAATGTTTTGTTCAATATAATTAATTAGTAATAATAACGTTTCAACAAGAAAACTTTGGGAATCCGCTCATATATAGTATACAGTAATAATAATAACTGTAATGAACTGAGAGAAGAATAATCAGTATATCTAATCCGCATTTTCCTTCTCATTTCTACTACATATATACATACATGCATATATGCATATAGTATACTGACTCAATATATGTATATGTATCTGCATATAAAGGAAGGGGAATTTTTGGGAAACTAACCGGGACAAATCACGGAGGGATTCGAGTGTCTTGTGTGTGTGTGAAATGCTGTACGGTATGGGTTCACAACTGTCCTGGTCTGTCACAACAGTCAACAATGACAATGAATTTGAACAAATCAATCATTATTAATTGACAGTATGAAGTGTGCATGGAAGTTATGTGGAATGGATCCCCGAAAGGACGCTCATAATTGCTTAAATATTGTTATAATAATTAGTAATAATAAATATAAATGTCATATTTTAACTGCGGACGACTTTTCGGAGTTGCGGGGGATGGAGTGCGAAAGGTTGGAAATACCTAACTTGTTTTTTGGTAAAAAAGCCTGTCTCAACGTAACTCGTAAATGCTATAGGCCGCCCCACTTTCACCACACATTTGACATTTGACACCGTCCACATAGCGTGTTCTCCCCGTCCTTTCCACACACACACACAATCACCCAAAAGATTACAGGATAATTACCGTAATTAAATAATAATAATTCTAATTCTAATAATAATAATGATAATAGCAATAAAAATTTTTAAAAGTACACATACAAAAAAGTTTTCACGAGATGCATACATGGGATCGGGATCCCCCGTAATATTTAATTGCTATATAACTTACTTTTTGGTGGTCTCTGTCCGGGAATACTTATGCAATAAGAGCAATATATATATATATATGTATCATGTCAGTTACTAAAGTTTGTTAATTTCTGCCATAATCAATCTCAAAAGTCACTGATCATGCCGAAAAAAACCAAACCAAAACAAAACAAAAAAGGAGTCATATATGAGATCCGGGGTTTTGAACAAACAAATCAAAACTTTTCATGAGGTCCACTAGAATACTAAATAAATATATATAATAATAAATATGTCTTGTACACATACATTGTAGTAACTAATTTTGTCTCAACGGCTAACATATATGTACATGCATAAAAGGGTCACAGACTTCAGGAAATTACTTCTCTCTTCAGTTTCAAACTTTGCCGCGCAAGCAGCTTACACTCACTGACTATTTTTCCAGTTTTATTACGGGATATGGCGGAGGGGATCCAGTGGAGATCGCCGTACATATCTGCTAGTCTCCCATTCACTGTGAGAACTCCACGTAATAATAATAATAATAATAATAATAATAACAGGAGGAGGAAGAAGGAGAATAAGAATAATATTAATCATCATCTTCATCATCATCATTAGTCATTATAATTACCAAAATTCTACATTTATATTCAGTTTTAAATGGTCATAATAAATTATGTAGGAATCTGTTCATAATGTGTATGATGAGGAGGCAGTTTTTGTCTTCTATAATATTATGTAGTTTTGGAAATATAACAGAACACATTGTGAGTGTGTCTCGACTAGGTCAACGGAGGTAGTATAGTCGTCTGGGTATATAATAATAATAATAACAATTAAATTAGTAATAGTAATCATAGTGTGTTTTGAATAGCATTTTACTCAAAATCTTCCCGCTTTTGTCACCGTTCTTCGAGATGGTCTGGACACGCAGGGGTCGGACCAGCCAGTGTATTATATTAGTAGCAGACAGTGCAGTGGACTTGTGTTGCAACTTGACTTTCCCCCATATATGTGGATACATATAAATACATACATATTCTTACATATATGTATATACATACATATACCCGGCAATACACAGACACGGGATTCAACCAACATATATCATCACCTTATCTCATCTGGATTTTTCAAAGTCCATTTCCGTATGACAAATCTCTTACTTACTCTGTCCCTCCCAAAGCCTCTCATCTATTTATACTTTTGTATAGTAGTAGTAGTAGTAATAATAATAATAATTAAAAGAATCTCGCTATTAAGGATTATCCGCCAAGTATCCCTCCTTAATCAGCTGCTTCATCTTCCGCGGCGAGGCCTCCAGCTTGCCCTGATTGATCAGCTTGACCTCCTGCAACTTCTTGGCCTCGATCTTCTTCTCCCACTCGGACCACCCGTGGAAGCGGTTATTCATGCTCTTGTGCTGGTAGAAGACGAGGCAGATGCGGGAGGGGTACATGCGGTTGGGCCCCTTGAGCGCCGTCGTCGCGTGCATCTCATGCTTGGCACACTGGAGGAGCACGGCCCCGTGCGTCAGGGCAATGGCCACACCCCCAAGGTGTCCATCCTTGAAGGCCTCTTCATTGTCCGAAAACGTCTCAGTCACTTCCGGGATCACTTTGGGCTTGGGCGGGGCGACGAAACAGGGTGGAGCGGGTGGGGCGGGCGGCGGGGGGGCGGGGTGGAATCCCAAGGGATTTCCCCAGGGGGAAGTCACCGGTGGATTCATGCTCGAGGAAACGGCAGGGTGGTGATGATGATGATGAGGAAGATGATGAGGAGGAGGAGGATGATGATGCGGATGATGGGGATGAGGATGATGGGGGTGGGGATGAGTCATGGCGCTCCCCGCTTGGAGGGGACTTGAGTAAGGCCCGTACTGATTCATACTGTGGTAGTTGACGGCGGTGGGTGAGGGCGAAGGGATCCCCATGGAGCCCCCCATGCCCGGATGATGGTGGTGCGGGTGGTGGTAAGTCCCGCCGGGATTCGAGCCCCCCCCAGGGCCCACGTTATACGAATTCCCGCTGGAGAACTGGGAGTAGGCGGAGGAGGTGGTCCCAGGATTCCAGGGATTCAGATTCATCGGATTGATGGAGGAGAAGGGATGATGATGGTGATGATCCATGGCATTGTTGTGAGATCCCAATCCGCTGCTGCTACTGTTACCGCCGCCGCCACCACCACCCGGATGAGGTCCGGGATGATGATGTTGGTGGAGATGGTGAGGCGGTGCCGGAGGAGGCTGGAGATTCCCTGAGGGACTAAAGGATGAGGATAATGATGATGCTGATGATGCGTTGCCTCCTCCGTAACCAGCAGAAGGTGCAGACGCCGAGGGGAAAGGCACGCTTTGACTCATTCCAGGGGATGACGAGGGAACTGAAAGGCACGGATTTCCCGGGTGATGCGGATGCGGGTGGTAGATCGAGGTGGAGCTGGCTGAAGAGGCGGAGCCGGGGGATCCCGAAGAGTGACTCCCACCGCCGCCGCCAAAGTAACCCCCGGGATTTTCCTGAACACTTGAGCCCGTCGATGAGAACTGGCTGGATGGCGGGGGACATTTGCTATTTTGTGAGCTGCCCGCGGCGGAGCGGGGGCTGGAAGTGGAGTCCGGCGGCGAGCCGCCGGACGGGCTACTCATCGAGCTCATCATGGACATGGACTCCGCCTCCGTCATGAACGTGTGTCGGAACGATGGCAGGATGGGGCTCATGCTCGAGTACCCCCCCGGAGTGCCAGGAGCACTTGGACTCAGACTGCTCATGGAGCCGTTCATACCCGCGCTTCCGCCACCGCCGCTGCCGCTGCCGCCAATCCCAGGTGAGCCCGAGCCCCCCGTGAGGGAGGAGCCGACGGAGGTGCCGGAATTCCGTGAGTTGGATATGAGATCAAGGTTGGTGGGGAAGTTGGGTGCCACTCCGGTGGCGGCGGCCGCTGCGGCGGCTGCCGCCGCCGCCGCCGCCGCTGCTGCGGCCGACGACGTCGAAAAAGGATCAAAGTAGGAGCGGAAGGCCGGTGATGGTGGGTGATTGTGGCTATTGTGTGAGGCGTGGGGGGGCGGAGGGGGTGGTGGTGGGTGGTGGCCGAAGTGGTTCCAGAGTGCGGATCCGCCGCTGCCGCCGCCGCCGCCGCCGCTGCCGATGCCTGCCGCCGAGTCGGCATCTAAAACCGTGGATGAGATCTGACAACTCTGGACATCGTCTAGATTCATTTTAGAATGTGATAGATTTTTTGACATTAAAAGATTACTGAAGGCCGCCGCCGTTGTTTGATGCGGATGATGATGAGGATGATGATGAGGGTGGAGGGGAGAGTGGTGGAAGCGTGATGAGTCGAACAAGTCGGAGCCGCCCCCGTTCGTCATGTCCTCGAAGATGGAGCCGCCGCCGCCGCCGCCGCCGATCTTCTCCCGCTTCATCGGCGGCGGGATCCCGAGGGAGCTCATGTCCGCTCCCCCGTACATGGAACCCCCCTTCCCCCCGCCGGAGAGGGAGCCGGAGCTGCTATTGGAGGACAGGGGTGTCCCACATGACCCGCTCATCGAGGTCATGTTCAGACTGCTCATGTTGCTGTTGTTACTGTTGTTACTATTTGACATGGAGCCGCCACCGCTGCCGCCGCCGCCGCCGCTACTCCCAGAGCTCTTGTTCGCCTTACCCCGCCGCCGACTCGGCAAGAGCGGAACCTTCCTCACGCGCACCTTGCAAGGGAATCTGAAAAATTCGGCCTGGATTCGCAAATCAATTCATCATGTGAATAAACACTGAAAGCTCCGCTAGGGTGGGGGGCAGGGGGGGGGGTGAAAAAATACTCCATTCCGGAACGTCCGCACAGGCTGACAGATGGAGAGGTAGAGAATGTAGAAAAAAGGTAAATAAAGGGAGCATAAATAAGCAGCAGGAGGACGCAAGCTTCCGCTGGTACTACCAAGGTCAGGTGCGGCAAGGAGACTACTTCCACTACTGCAGCATGCAAGGCACTAGGGGATTCTACATGCCACGCAGAATGGTTACTGACAAGGGGACGTTTTCAGGTGTCCGCGGCGCACAGAGCCGACACCCTATG
>WJFA01004753.1:0-10226 GCA_009870155.1 Pseudobourletiella spinata
TGATGGTGAGGATGATGAATAACAACACAGTTCCATATCTCTCCCACTCAACTGACTGAGAGTGAGCCTCACAGCTCCGGTCACTGACTCAAGTCCGCCTGTGTCCTCGAAATGTGAGGAAAACAGTCAAAAGGTTTTTACTGTCCTTCGCCCTGCCCCTGCCCTGGCTCCAACTGTACAATGACTAGCAAACGTTGCTCACGTCAGTCCTCCTCCAGGGCTACCTTATTGACAGGGCCCTCACATTTGTGCCTCAATTGCACTGCGGTTACGTGCTCGTATATAAACGACGGTGATCCGCTGGAGTATCAACAGTGTCTTCCGACCCTTCGGTGTGACACAAGTCTAGTGGACCGTAGTTTTTCGAATTTCCCTCCAATTTTTGTGACTGACTTGATTGTTGGAATCGTCCCTTGTATAGTTATTTCCAGTTCCTGTGCCTAAACACGTGAGGAAAGTTGAAGGGACTGCATTCAACCTGACCGCAACTCCCGTCGCATGCCTCAGAGGACGGCGACAACAATGAAGGTAAAAATCCCCGGCCAGCACCACTCCAGATTTTTCGAAAGTCACGCAGAAAGTTCCCACGTGTAAATGATAATAAATTTGTGCAAATTAATAACGCAACTACTGATAATTATAATTTGTTTTACAGAGGACTATTCTCCTCGCCATCATGGCCGGCCTCATTTGCAGTGCCGTGACCATGAAGAAGGGGAAGATGGGCGGGTTGCCCATGCACGGGTCACACGAGGGGCTCCCAGCCGGAGGCATGGCGGGGATGATGTCGCAAATGTCCCACATGCCCAAGATGGGACCCATGATTCTCAGGCCTATGATCGTCCGGCGGGACACCAGTGACAAGCTGTCCGTACCACAGAGTGGTCTCACTACTGGCGCTCCTGCCGCCCTAAAAGTGGACAATAAACCCGTGGAGATCATGGGAAATTCAACCAAGCCCGCGCCAGAATCCGAGGATTCCCATTTGAAAGTTGGTGAGCACACTGAGGATGTTGACGACGACAGCACTGAGTTGATCCAGGATCCACCAGCGCGCCAGAAACGAAGCTCCATCAAAATTATGAAAAAACTCATCAAGCACAGCCACAAGCAGCGCCTGCACAAACGGGAAGTTCATGCGCTCGAGAGTCCCCTCGCCGTGGACACCGCTAATGCTACCCAAACTGACCAAATTCAACCCCCGCGGGAATCCTCATCATCATCATCATCATCACCACCCGCCGCAGGCCGTTCCAAACGAAGTGCCGCCAAAAAGTTCAAAAAGCTACTCAAGAAAGGTCACGTCCGCCACTTGAGGGAGACACAGGATCCGGATGCTGCTCTCGCCTTGGACAAGGCCAACAACAATACTGGAGGGGGACTTGAGCCGCAGGAACCCAGGATTGCTGAGAGCAAAGATGTCAAGGCTAAAGAGGGGCCCTTGGACGTGAAACAAGAAGAGGTATCCCGCTTCCGCCGTGACACCATGATCGAGTCCACGGATCCATCCCTTGCTAGCGGTAACAGTAGTGATCACATGCCCACCAACTCCAGCACGGAGGCTCCAACAATGGTCCCTCAGGGAGATCCCCTCAAACCGGAAGAATCCCAGAAGGAGGAATCCGAGGATGATAAGAAACCCAAGCGGAACGCCGCCGCCAATATCCTCGCCAATGTCAAGGACGCCATTGCCAGCCTCTTCGGCTCCAGCTCCAAGAATGACACGAAAATGGACAAACCGGAGCAGCCGGATAAACCCAAGGATGCCCCCAATAAGGCTGACGAACCGAAGAAGGAGGCTACCCGCTCCACTCCGAGTGACGAAGAACCCAAGCCCAAGCCCGATAAGATGAAGGATGGGAACAAGAAGAAGACCAAGCGGGACACCGTCAGGGAGGAAGAAATGGAGGGGAGCCCGAGCCTCAATCCCACGAAGCCAAAGCGGGAAGCGGTCAAGGGAGCAGCAGCAACGGAGACTCGTGATGCTCCCCACAAAGATTTGGCCGAGGCGGAGAAGCCAAAGGAGCATGCAAAATCCGAGGAGGAGGAAAAGCAAGATGGTGGGAAGATGACCCCGCAGGGCAGCACCAAATGTTGAAGGCCAAGGCACCAAGGAGAAGTCCGAGGAGAAGGGGTCCCAGCAGAACCAGCAGAAGCAACTGAACCAGACCGAGAAGGAACTGGAGAAGAACGAGGAGAAACTGGAGGAGAAACTTGAGGAGAACGAGGAGAAACTGGAGGAGAACGAGGAGAAACTGGAGGAGAGCCACGACGAGATCCAGAAGAAAGTGGAAAAGGATGAGCAGAAGGAAATGCTGGAGAGCCACAAGACAGATGAAAAAGTAGAAGACAAGTTGGACGGCGGGAAAAAGAAAGCGGAGGCAGACAAGACAGAGCCTGAAAGGTCGGGCAGCAAACGCAGGCGGCGGTCCGCCTACGGCTATGGTCCCTCAAGTCAACCCATGCGACTGAGCTACGCCGTCCGAAATGCCCCCGCATCAGCACCCGCAGCGGCGAGCTACGGAGCTCCGGCTAGGGAAACCGCCCCCACGTATGAGGCACCCCATCGGGAGATCCCTGCACCATCATCCCCCTATGCCCCCAAGTATGAGGGGCAGCGGGCAGCCCCACTCTCACGATATGCCCCCGCCCCCTCCCGCACTGCCCCAATGCCCCGCTACGAAGCACCCCGGGAGATCCCACCCCGAAAGTATGAAGCCCCGCCCCGTGAGCTCCCTTCACCGAAATACGAAGCACCCCGTGAGATCCCCTCCCGGAAATACGAAGCACCGCGGGAGATCCCTTCACCAAAATACGAAGCACCCCGTGAGATCCCTTCCCGGAAATACGAAGCACCGCGGGAGATCCCTTCACCAAAATACGAAGCACCCCGTGAGATCCCTTCCAGAAAGTACGAGGCACCGCCGCGTGAGATCCCTTCGCCAAAGTATGAAGCACCGCCGCGTGAGATCCCTTCGCCAAAGTATGAAGCACCGCCGCGTGAGATCCCTTCGCCAAACTTCACCAAAATACGAAGCACCCCGTGAGATCCCTTCACCAAAATACGAAGCACCCCGTGAGATCCCTTCACCAAAATACGAAGCACCGCGGGAGATCCCTTCCAGAAAGTACGAGGCACCGCCGCGTGAGATCCCTTCGCCAAAGTATGAAGCACCGCCGCGTGAGATCCCTTCGCCAAAGTACGAAGCGCCGCCGCGTGAGATCCCCTCGCCAAAGTATGAAGCACCGCCGCGTGAGATCCCTTCGCCAAAGTACGAAGCGCCGCCGCGTGAGATCCCTTCGCCAAAGTACGAAGCGCCGCCGCGTGAAATCCCTTCGCCGAAATATGAAGCGGCCCGAGAGATCCCTGCACCGAGCTATGAGGAACACCGAGAGATCCCGGGACCTAGCTATGAAGAGCATCGAGAGATTCCCAGTCCCAGTCCCAGCTACTCTTCCGGCTATGGGAGCTCAGGCCGACCCATGAGCCCAGTTCCTTCACGGACGGCTCCGTTCCGGACGAATCTCTCACGACCGAGGGTTCAATCGGCTCGGAGCAATGAGGACGCTGAGTAGTAGTAGCAGCAGGTACGAGTCCGAGATGAGAAAGTCCACCTACGGGAGCAGCACCACTTCCCACACGGATATTCCGCCGGCTCACGAAGAGGAACTACATCATGAAGACATGCCTCAACACGAGGAGATGGATCACTCATCCGGCTATGAAGCAGTCCAGGCCATATCATCCTACCAAGCCCCAATTCGGATCTCCAAGGAGGTATACGAAGCACCCAAGGCCGAGTTGACGCCCAGGTACCGGAGGGATACTCTGCACAAGGAACGACCTCTGGTCCCCGCGGACAAACCGTCCATGAACATCAAGAGCTCCGTCAAGCTTCACAAGATGAGGGAACCCACCAAGATCGGCCCTGGGATGATGGTAAAGATGAACTAAAGGATTCCCCACCAGGAGCGATTCCGGACTTTCGGGTGGCTGGCTACCCTGGTACTCCATATGTTTCTGTTGACAAAAGTTATTTTGTTCCAATTGATTAGAGGTGAGAATTAGTGGGAGATTCTAACAAATTCGCGTTGAATAAGGGAGCATTTAAAATGAAATAAAAATAATTTTATTCACATCAACAATAATTCCACTTGGACTCAATCAACACATTCACGTCCATCAGATTCCAACGCATCTTTACAGTACCATACAGCAGGCGTTTGATGAGCACTGGATTTCTACAGGAGGGCAGTCCCAATTATTTATCCGCAGTAATGGCTTCACACTTGCTGAAGTTGTTGCGCGTCGGAAGGAAGGGGCATGATATCTGAGGATCTAAAACTTGGGAATACATGCCATAAATTGTTTTTTTCTTCTGCTTCTGCTCTCGGCACTTTCCGCAGAGTCCTATGGAAATCCGAGCAGATCAGCAGAAAAGTTGGGGGAGAGAAGGAGAAAGAGTAGAGGATCGTGAAGGAGGGGAGAATGGAGGGAGGTTACATTAAAGGATGATTGGGGTGACAAAGTGTTTATGTGAAGGGGAAATATACTATATGTTGGAGGAAAAGAAGGGGAAAGTGGAAGAAGAAGAGGACATGGGGACAATCAAGTGAGTAATTCTTTCCTCTTTACCCTCCCCCCCTCCTTCCCGCCGAGTTCCACCTAACGATACAGGGGAGAGTAATAAAGATGAAGAATAATGCTCCATGCCAGGTTATGTACTCAATTAAGGCATGGTAGAGAGTTGGCAAACTCCAAAATGTCAGTATTTACGCTCCTCCCTGCCCAGGAGATTCTGAGGAAATTGGCTCGTTTACTCCGTCTCGATCTTGAATTACGTCCTACCTTCATCACAAGTGACAATTTATGTTTGCAATTTGATCTTAAGCCAATACTTCCCTCCCGCTCCCTCCCACTCTTGCCCAGCTCCCAGCGGTTTTCTTTTGGACTCCACCATATGTTCCTGGACGTGTGTATGTATGTTCGTGTGTGTGTGTGTGTGTGTGTGTGTGTGTATGTGTGAGCATGGAATTGGCCAGTCTGAGGGCGGATTTTATGTTCATTCTCCAGGCTCGCCGACCGGGCAACCACCACGTGATACCTATCAGAATAGCGTCGTTTTGCTTGCAGCGTTGACGTTACTTTGTAGAATCTTCGAGTTCCTACCTTCCTGTAGTAAGTTCAAAATATCCGCTCGTCAAAGTTTCCACCACTTAAGCATCAATAGTATATATGTATATAAATTTCAATTTACAATAAATCTAAAAATGTAGGATTGAATTTAAGGTGTGAAATATTTACAAATATCAACACAATCAGTACAAATATCACAGCAAAATAAATATTTTCCACTAACACAACTCACGAAACATGATGGAGATTTGCTGTGCTGCTCAGTTGATTCTTATTACTGAAGAAAATTCAGGATATTATCCTTATTATCCTCCTTATCCTACTATGGAATCAAAAGCCAACGGAATCCATTGGTCCAGCATCCTCCTCTGCAATCCGCACGTGCCACCAAGGCCCCTCCATTCCCACGGCCGCTGAAAATTAAAAGAAAACAAAAGATCAAGTACAAGAAATAAATCCCGATTCCGTTATTACAAGCATTTTCACATAACATGCCATGACTCTCACCAGACCGGACGTTCTATACATTTTGTCCAACAACCCCGGAAGGCTGTTGGAGTGTACAAGACCCCTACCTAAACTGATCCTGTTCATCTTGAACAAGTCACAAATAATTAATTACTCCTGACTGAGCGATAAGGAGCATAAGGATTTAATTTCATTTTTGTACTGGAAACACATAAAAATCAAAGTATAACATAAATTAGGGAGGCAAAGGGAAAAAACGGGAGAGTACAAAAAAGGTTCAAAACAGAGGAGACAGTAATTTATGGTAAAGAAGTTTTAGCATATGAGGATAGAGCACGACAAAGTGAGATCGGGCAAGAGGAAAAGGGGGAAGAGAGAGAGAGAGAGAGAGATACACCAGAAAGACAGAGTGAGAGAGCGAGCTCTGGAGAGAGGGAAATGAGAATAAAATAGGACCGGATAAGAATGTAAAATGAGTCAGTGGAGGAGATAGGAGAATATGGCAGAAACTAGCGTAATGTACGTCCGCTCACACATAAAGAAAGTCGAGCCTTCCAATTAAGTGGAACATCTGCCATGGTGAATTATAACGGTTATAAAACAAGATTTAAAATATGGCTTTGGCTGATTTAATCTGATTCGGACTCAAACGACAACCAACAACCGTAGGACTACTGGGGCCATTACTTAAAGCAAAGAGAGGGTTCACACACACACATACACACACACACACAAACACACACCTAAGTCTCGTGTGCTTATATATACACACACACATGCACACTGCACACGCACATTAATGAAACTCAACGTCTCACCCCAAACATCATCATGCCTCCAGACACACACTACTCACTCCCACGACATACCCCAACACTGTACTACACTATGACTATACACCCGCTATCCACTACTACCCTTCCTTTCAACTTCTTAACAGACTTTCTTCATGAACAATCACATTAATTAAAATCCACTCTGGCGCCCATGCATATATGCATGTCCACGAGACACACGAGACCAATAACTCCGTTCCCGGCAACTCTTATATATTTTCTCTTCCCCTCCCGCTCCCGTCTGCCGTCTTCGCCGTTATATTTCCTTGTTCTCCAAAACGCTTCCCCCCGCCTCACATTTATTCACGTAAGACTCTCTGCCCGCTCACAGCCCTCCTTGTCCCCCGACTTTCACATGGATCACTGTCACATCTTCGTCCCGTGGAAAAAGCAATTCCGCCAAACGCCCTCATCCAAATAATCACACACGCGCGCCTCACAAAGGGTCCTACAGAGCACGTAAAAACTAACATCACCACCACCTCGTATACTCATCATCATTACTTGTTCCGTAACGGATAGATTTCCTCAAAATCATATACCTTGTAGATTTCCATTATCATAAATAGCGGATGGTATGGTATCGTATATGGTGTGCCGAGGGAAACGCTGATACTCTGCAGTGTTTCCCGCCCCTGACGCCACTTAATTGTAGCTTTGTCACCATTGCGGAAGTTCCACGACCCGGGTAGACTCGCTCCGCACGCAACCATCCCGTCTTCTTAAACGATGATTTAGTCACCGCAATCCCGATGAGTCAAATTCCTTCTTCCTCCCCCGCCCCGTCATGTTGTAATTTCACGTGAAAAATTGAGACATTTATGACGGTGTGGATATGTGAAAGAGGCTATGAATTTCCACGCCACTTCACACTCACATGTCGTGTTCGGGTTACAGCTCGAGCTCACCCGTCAACAGTATTCCACTGTAAAAGCCGGGGGAATTGGGAAGTTCGACTAGCATTGCATAGAGGGCGTCCGCAGTTCAAATGGAGAAACTGGTCCATGCTGGAACTTGTTTTGTGTGGCGCAATGGCTGAGTTTTAATATTCCCTGGCCTTGGTGCCGCTAGGCAATATCATGTCTTCAGCAAGTTTCGTTGCCCATTTTTCAATTTGTGGACTACAAGGGATTTCCACCAGGATTTCAGCATGGTTGAACTCAGCAGTTTGACTTGTGCTCCTGGGGGACGTGGAGGTGGGTAGGAAAGCAGGAACAAGATTTCATAGTAACTTTAGTAGCTTTTAGTCTGTTGAAATCCACTGGTGAAATGAAGGTTAGCAGATTATTAATGTTTGCATTTCCGCCGCAAAGTCCCTGATTTCCGTTCCACACACACACACACACACACACACACACACACACACACACACACACACACACACACACACACACACACACACACACACACACACAACACAAGTGCACACGCACACACAAAGTAACCCACATGGAACACAAGCGGGCCAAGACAGGCTTAACGTGGGTAGTTGGTGAGTTAAAGGGGAAAAATTGGATCATTAACGGTGTGTTGACCACAAAGGGAAGCTGAGGAATGGTTGGGAATTTACGAGTTGACATAGGAATTCATGTCTTCCACGTTATGATCATGAATGGAGAGGCGGGGATGTACAAGAGGAGCGTTACGCACAGAGTAGACGACGCGCAGAAAGGCGGCAAGAGGGTTTTGAACTGAAAGTGTGCTGCTGTAAACGAATGTAGTATGGATTCGTAACTGTCTTCTCGTTGTCGTTACACAGACATAAATATCGAGGTCTGTATGCATGTGTATGCGTCTGTCTATCTGTCTGACTGAGAGTGCCTGGCCAAAGTTTTATGCACTTTACGGACCTTGTTGTTCCGTTTCCATGCTTTGCGGATCGAGAGAATGACGAAAATATATGTAAGGATCCTCCGCGGAGGGTACATACATACGCTCTGTTGTTTCGCCTAAATCACAGTCCCGCACCCAGCATACACATAAGCATACATGTGCACCGGGGATCCTGTGTACGAGGCATGGCTTTTGGAACATGAACATGAGGATGATATGGGAGGGGATAAAAGGACATGGCGAAAAGCCCTGCTCAAGTTGCGTACAATAATGGGTGCGGGCTGTGTGTACTGTAGGTCGCCCTAGTCCTTCCATGACTCTACTACTACTGTGGGTAAGCTTATATATGCAAAGAGTTTTCAAATAGAATTTACTTGCGGATTCCTCGACTACCATCGTCATCATGACAGCCCTGAGGATGTGAGTACTAGGGGCGGGGGGGAGGAGGAATAAATGCTCTGGGAGGGCGGGATATGAATTCGTGTAACTTTCTGGGTGGTACCCACAGTGCTCTGGTATTCCTCGGACGTGTAGTACAGCAACCATTATGGAGGAAGGAATAAAGTTACGCATAATGCAGGAAGTTGTTGGGAGGAGAAGACGGAGAAGAAGAGGATCAGCTGGAGTACATGGTATTGATAGCATATATATATATATATGTTTATACATTTATGCAAGTAGCTCCATGCATAATAGGAGGTTAGAAACTATTTTACCCTGCCTGTTGTGGTATCCCCGCTTGCAGCTGCCATCCCAGTAAGTCACTCCGGCGGCGGCCATGGGGAGACGCGCGTGATGGGGGGAGAGATACAGGCAGATAGCTCCAACTCAGCACAAAAGTGGAGGGGCATCAAATATTCACGGTAAATTGAGCACTGACGTCCCAGTCAACATTTTTCAATGTACTTGGTGACTTGGTTGACCCAAAAATCCATGTGCCTTCGTTCACCCCTTCCCCTCCTTCTCTCCTCTCACCGACCCAGGAGCTCCGGCGTGAAGGATTACCCTCTGTACAGTAGTAACTTGTCGGCGGTAACGTCTGAAGATGTTGCCAGTTGCTATACCGAAAACTATCCTGTGGATCATTACTTCCAGGTCGAATGAATCCTTTCCGTATCCATAGGATCGGATGGTGAATCCGTGCCCCCGGTGTAGTTCAACTAGTCGCGCCTTCCACGTCATTCGTTTGCTCCAGTGGAAACCGATGGCACTACCGTGTAGCTTCTACGTAATTATACATATTTGTACACATAGAGCAATGTGGTCAGCTACACTGTGTGAATGCGAGCGTATTCTATGCACTATGACGGCAAGTCATCCAATTTTCCGCAATAACCCGCGAAATTCAATCTCATCCGAGAGGACATCAGTGTGTACATACGTAATAACTTCTTCCGATAAAATACTTTGTTTTCCGATTGCAGCGAAGTAGATTTGTAAGTGCGCAAGATTTATTCCTATAGAATAATCTCCAACTTTTGTATAGAGTCCCCGTAAAAGTGGAGGATCCTATCCGGAGGTTTTATTTTATAAGAGCTGATGATGAATCAGTGGGAAGAATTAGCTGGATAAGTGTAAAAGAAGCGTCTCAAAGTGAGGGAAAATGGAAGGTTGTTCCGTAGGTGTGCTTCTATAATGTCTGTGTGGTGGAAATGCGAGGGCAAAGCGCGGGGCTTACTCAGTCTTTTAAATCTTCTTTGTCCTCCTCAATCCCATTTAACGAGACAAAGGAGACTCGTAAAGATGAGCGAGGCTATTTCACGCCAACGTAAATACCAATTAAAAGACTCATGGAAGTCTTTGAGACGAATTTTTCTCTGCCATTCATCCCGCTCCTCCACCGTCGGCACTCTTTGTCGAGAGGCAGAGAGAGAGAGAGAAAGAGGGGCCCCAGAGCGTCAAGAGAGTCAGCGCGTTGTGTGTGTCGAGAGGAAGCGGGGGGGGGGGGGAGA
>WJFA01004754.1:0-10226 GCA_009870155.1 Pseudobourletiella spinata
TTTCAGGGGAATTCTTCTCTGCTGCCACGTCCATTATTGAAAAAAGCTTGATACTTTCCACCTGATGAAGGAGAGTGGAAAAGTATGTACGTTAAATTCAAGTGATGAAAGAAGGCTTGCAGAGATATGGCGATCATGGCCTTTACTTTTGGAAAGGTTCCGCCCTGTGTCATCTGATCCCTTATGACTCGGTGATTTCTTTCAGCAACATGAAAAGACATTTAGTTTCTATTAAAATGCTGATGTGTAGGACGGAAAACATGTGAAATAAAGGCCGGAGTGAAATTGTCTTTTATAGAGTGAGACGCCAAATGTCAGAGACGCTCCTGTCAGTTACGATGATCAGTGAGGGGGGAAATGTGAGTCACTGAAGTGTGTAGTTGGCTATCTTGTACCAAGAATAACACACGACGGTCGTACACCCGCCTGTAGTTCATGTCTCTCGTAGATTTCACGGTAAAAATCTCAATGAAATTCAATCTTCCGGCGGTTGGTTTCAACTGCTTCGAGAAAAACCAAAGCTATAACATCATCTCGTCCCCCTACTACATTGCAGCTACGGTCACAGCATGTTCCGAGTAGGCGAGCTATAGGGCAACTTATTGAGCCCGCCGGTCTCCGACAAACAGCCTTTCCATGCAAATGTGGACTGGCAGGTGCACTTGGGGACATCAGGAGAAGTTAGCTCAGAGTAGTAGAAAGAGCCTGTAAGTGTATGCAAAAACTCCAGCGTCATTCTATTTCAGCTACTTCAGCTCTGGGCTAGTGAAGGGTTCCATCGCCTTCCTCGAAATGCTAATAAATGTGGAATCATTGCTTTCCAAGCTCTCTGTTGTTCAGGTTTCAGTGTATTCTGTATCTTTCTATTTGAGTCAACATACTTTATTCACTGGAAACTTCAGGTATGTACTTCAATAGTAATAAATTGTTGCGCAAGCTGAGGTAAAGTCAATACACGTGCACAGAGGGAGAAACGGCCGTCATGGCCAGCACATCTGAGTTGCTCTAAACAACGTCTGAGCTTGTATTCGGATCATGCATAACTTTAATAGGCTATGTCAGAGCATCTCATACAAAAATAAGAGGAGGTCTATGGTCAATAACTCTGTGTAGCAGTAGAACAAAATCAAAGATGACGCTCGAGCTGCGGGAAACTAAAAATTGCAACACCGTTACGAACAGTCAATAATCAGTAATAAAATATTAGACTCGGAGCCGGCATTTCTCAGAGCCGTACAGTATACTCATCATCAAAGCACTCAGTTTTACACTAAACCTTGCTTTCTTCTCACAGCTAATCATCAGAATACATGAACAGCATGAGTATATTGTTGCGAATAATGTGCAAAAACGCTACAATCCATGCGTGGCATCGTCTGATCAAGTTGCATGCTGTTTCACATACCCTTAATAAATCCTCAGCATGAAGGAAGTCAAAGTCACCCATGGATTTTTCACCATATTGTCACTTTCTCCCCGAGAAACCATTAGTTAGATTCTTAGTGGACCGGAAAAAGAGACATGGAACTGACGGGACGTGAATGGGGACAGTTTCTGCTCTCCGTTTCTTCCATCAGTCACGGCCGACGATGGTCCCACTCGCCTGTTCCCTAATATATTATTCATAAGACGACTACGCATTGTCTCCTTAAAATCGCTCCATGTCATTCTGGTGGAGCGTAGGGTGGGGAACATGCACAGGCATAATTCCATCTATTACTTCTGTAAACAAGGGTCATTTACTATAATTTACTCAGATTTATGAAGCTAAAATTGAGAAAATGGAGAAAGTTCAGTCTCTTGTTCTTATCCCTTGGAGTTGATGAATCGGAAAATCTCAGAGAATTGTACCACGACATGACATGACGCTCTTGCCTCAGAGAGGCGGTCGAAAAGCTGCTCCTATGGGTTCTTGGCAATAATGGTAGAAACTCTAAGCCCTTCCGTTTATTTCGCAAGACCTTGTCGTTCCTTATGCATGAATACTTGATTCAGTGACAGGGACGGGCGATTTTCGTAGTAGCAGGAAGCTCGTTTGAAATGCAGAGTGGGATAGTGTTGAAGTTGCTTTGCTAATGCTGTACTTGTTTCAGCGTCCGCCCCACCGCTTCCTACATGTCATAACGACCCACAGAAATGCGGCTTTCCACTGGTTTCCTGATTTCCTCATCGAGCTCAATATAGTTAGTGTCCACTGCCTATACTGGTAGAGCATGATTCAAACGACGGATCCAAGCGGCTCCGGTCCGGCTGGTCGATGATGAATGGAAAGTTCCCGATGATGGTGATACGTATTGGAGGAGGTAAAAGGCTTCTTCCAGCGACAACAAAGCAAGTCTTTGAAGCTGGACCGAAATGTCTTGGACATGAAAGCGTAGATAATTGGATTGATGGCGCAGTTAGCGTACATGATGAGATGAGTGAGGGGGGTGGCGAGGGTACTGTACACACTCACGTAATCGTAGTTGGGCCACCAGTACTGGAACATCTTGCGGAGATGGAAGGGTAAATTGCAGGCGGCGAATGTGACCACGATGACAATGAGCATTCTCACGACGGTTTGGCGGGATTTTAACGCCTCCCGCCCACTCCGCAGATTCTTGGCCGTGCTCAGTCGCTGGGTTGACCGCCGCCTCGTCTTCGTACTCGATCCGCTCTGACTCCGAAAACTACTGCTTAATGAAGAGGCATTATTATTTTTCCCACGAAGCCGGAAGGAGGCTTTACGGGACAGGCAAGGGGACTGCTCAAAGTTACCAGTGCTGCAATTCCCCCCGTGGCGCCCAAAAGAGTTCTTTCTAATTTCCCCACCGGATTCCAACTCTCCACCACCGTCAATCTCAACTACTTTCGTCTCATTTGGACCCACCAAGTGACACTTATTGTCGATTGTGACGACAAAGGAGGCTGTACTCCGTCTGGAGGACCTCATGGAGCTCCTATTGTTTCTGCGGAGTGAGGTCCCGAGCCGCTCACTCCCGTGGCTGCTCCCTCCGTTGCTTCCGTCCTGATAGCAAACGTCAGCTCGGGCCCGACTTCGGCGAAGAAGTGGCCTTGTGGGCGTAGACATAGTCCTGCATGGATTTGGCGACTCCTCATTGATGGTCCCGCTGCTGGAGCGGCTCAAGTTCCCCTCTGTCAGGCTGTCCGACCACTCACGGCTCCTGCTCGTTCGCCAGAGCGTGATACCCACTCGAGTGTACAGAATCGTGATGACAAAGAGTGGGAGGAGAAAGAGGAGAAAGAAGTGGATCATGTCGAATGTACGTGAGTCGTAGAGCGTCCTCTTCGCAGTGCAAATGATCTCGATCCCACCGTCCATCCGGTATACTCGAAGCGTGACAATGTAGTAGAGCCGCGGGGAGCAGTATATGGCGCTCACGATCCAGACAGCCACGATGAGAATCTAAATTATAGCAAACCACAGACGATTTTATTACTCAAAAAATTAAAAACAACATAATTCGAATCGCTTTCAAAACTCCATGTCTCCAGCCGCGGAGTAACTCTCTACAGCTACAAATCCGCTTTTCCATGTGAATGCACTGTCTACGTATGAGGGGGGCTGTTGTTGGGGATTTTATCCGCATAAGACAACATGGAGACTCGGGTAAAATATGGGTACAAAGCAAATTTTAAGCTGATTTTCCTTCCTCTGCTCTCCAAATTAGTATATCGATTCTCCCAGTTGGATGAGATGAGAACACACTTCGCAGAATTTCCGATTTTCTAGAGGTCCAATCTGCTCTGTAGTCATGGCTGACTCGGAAGTACCTTGTTTCCCATAATATAATACACCTCAGACCTGCTCTTTGATCAGAACCCTCCAAAATCATATCCTTCATACTGAAAATCCAGCTTCAAATAATCCATTCATGGTTATAAATAAATTCAGATATGTCCCCGTCCAACCGTCTCGCCTGAAGTGAAGCCTTGCAGAAAAATCTGCAGATATTTGACGGGTCTCATAGGAAAGGAAAGTAGACAAAGGCTTCATCTTTTAATGTGCGAAAGAAAGTATTGTCTGTCTATCTACCAATCTATTTCTATCTATCTTTCTACACAGTGCAATAGGAGACTGCCAACGCCGCACGAAGAGATTAATGCGATATCAAACGGGCCGAGACAAGAGACGGAAATAATCTCAATTACTGTGGAGTCGCATATCGCTCTGAGGAGATGGAAATTTTCTCATGTCCTAAGAAATGCGGCGATGAATATACTGATCGGAATTATTACCCCCGTCTATAACTGATTCCAATTGGGGTGTTGCAGGCGATCATGGAAGATTATTAAAGACGATTAGAGATACAATCTCCGAGACAACGGACTAAATGGAGAGGAATAAGGGATGAACCAAGTGAGAATTCGATCACGAGCAGAAGTAGAGATTGTTGAGCTAAGATGATTAAATTTGGAAAATGCAATTGTGTGTCCCTATAGTCTTCCGGATTATCCTACCTTGCTCTGGAAAGTGTGATAACATCCAACCTACACTGAGTATCAGGGACAGTGAAGGAATCACGCGGCTATAGCACACTATCCTTATTTCATTGGGATTAACAATGTGCGCAGGCTTCATACCATGGATATTTCAGATTGTTTTCTTTCATAGAGCACCTACTCTCCCTCTGAATAGGGGTGTCGTCTTGATGGAAGCCGAAGGTTTCAGGGTTATTCTTCCACCACGGAAACTAACATGACAAATTCGGAGTTGGTAGGGGCGACGACGACAGTAAGTAACATTGAGCCGCCCGCCAACCCTTCTTCTCTGGCAAAAGCCTCAAAAGTACTTTATCATATGCCATCTCGGCACCATTATCTGTATGGATCGCAAGCCAAGATTCCATTAATGTATTTGGAATCTTGTGTGGAGTCGAACAACAGTGCATGGCAGGGAGCCGTGCGGAAACTTTGTGAAGTATAAGGTGTTATTGGAGACCATGGGCGCCCATAAAAGTAAACTATTTTCGTCCACGCGAAGGAGACGACTATATCGTTTGATCCGCGGCCTGCGTGTCACATACAGCATCGATTACTGGCAAATATTAGTATTCACATGTTTCCACTCCCATGAGTACATCGCCCGGTGTCCCGATACACAGAGACGTCGGCAGTGCGAACCAAGGGCCTGCCATGAGAGTGCCAAAAGTCAATTTGAACAGGGAAATCGATGGAAGTGTGCACAAAACCAGGCTGGCATGTCTTGATAATGCTATCCTCCAGACACAGCAGGTTACCTCACTTGAATATACACACAAACACATGCTCACACTTTCACGTCATGTCGAACTGTGTTTAATGGCCTTTTCATAATTGAGCCATCGTTGGGAACCTTCCTCGGATGCACAGCAAGTCTTCCTGGCGGATCCAACTTAATAGGTCGGACAAAATGCAAGAAACTTTCTCCCCTTTTTTGAGAGCTGTCTCAATATTGAGAGGGTATCACAGAGGAGCCGAGTCACTGTTTACGCGGTTGTGCAGACTATCGTAGTAGCCATAATATTTTAGACCATCTCTTTCCAGAGGTGATTCCATTCATTTTCTGTAAATTGGATTCATTCCCTGTCTCATCAGCATCAACTTGACCGAACTTTTGTCTCTATGACTTTTCATGCTCCTAATTGTGATGTACGAATTTTTTTCAATAAGTTTTAGAATTTTACTTCTGAATGTGGCCAACACACTTGACCCAGACAATAGATGAATTATATTATAAACGAAATGAAATGAGTGCTGCGGGAGCTATTCAAGTGGTCTTGAGCAAATGGGATTCGTGAATCCTATGCCTAGGATCACATAGTCACTCTTTCACGAACACGTCACCACAGTGGGACGACGGATCACTCCGTTACTTGCGTGTCAGATGGAAATTTCAATCTTTCCGCACAAGGAATTTGTGGACCACTTTCGGAGTTGTAGGTAATGTTGAGGGCCAGAACTGAGGAGGATCCGTAAGCCTCCGATTTGTCATGCTGGCATGGCATGCAATCATTCATTCAAGTCCTACACCGCCGCACCCGCTCAGAAGGGCTGGCAATACAGGTCTTCACAGAACAAGACGTTCAACTGAGTGGTCAGTGTAACTCGAAAGATGGCCAGGAGAGCGAACTACAAGGAATAGCTTTTGAAGCCTCTCAAGTGGACAAGAGTGCTAATGCATTTTGATACTGGTGGAATAAATTATATATTTCCTTATTTCAATTCAAGAAGTAAAAGAGAGAAACGCGATAATCGGAATTGGTGTGGAAGTATTGACCAACAACGTGAGCAGTGCAGCCAATAGCAATTTTCCCCAAATAGTCAGTAATAATTTTTTACTCACCCTTAGTCTTCTGATCGTGAGGAGTTGTTTACAGCGGAATGGATGAAGGATGGCCAAGTGTCTCTCCACGCACATGACGACAAGGATGAGGATTGAGGCCGTGTGACTCAGTGCGTTTATAAACTGGTACATCTTGCAGAGGAACTCTCCCAGGACCCAGCTGCAAAAAGAAAATCAGAGAGACGCTGGCGTTAGAATTTCTAACAATACTACGGCTTTCCTCCTCTACTGCCCAAATCCCCCGCGGATTCTTCAGAAGTAAAAGCATTTCTCCGTCAACCTGAACGTTTCTTTGGCACTCAGTGTTTGCACGGCGGCAGGTCTGCAAAGTTGATGTGAGATTGATGGGAGGAACGACGGGGGCTCCAATTCAGAGCCCCGACACCGCGATTTCATATTCAGAAACTTTTGTCGCACGTCGTACTACTGGATCAGAAAGGGTGCATACGGTCAGATTATTTGGTCTTTTTACCATACGGTTGAATCTGTGGAGTAGTGTAGTGGAGATTGGAGGAGAGTGGAAGTGTAATGGAATTTTCCAGTAGCATCGTAAAGCCTTGTTCTATTTCGAAAGTCATTGGGGCGGTTTCTGGGAAGCTGTCAACGGTACGGACATCAGGATGACTTGCGAGATTGAATGATTGCGTCCTATTTCTTCCCTTTATCATTCATACTGAAGGATTTGAAAAATCCATAAAATCATACTCGTGTCCTTCACAACTTGGGGGATGAATAGTGAAAGAATCCTCTCCTCAGCTCCGAAAAGTCATTTGGTTTCATCCATTCTGAACCCAGGCTTTCTTGCTTCGCGCCTGGTTGAACAATGCCAACAACTTTGTTCCACTTTACCCTGCTCTCAGACCGGAAGGCATGAGATGTATTAAGAACTCCATTTCCGAAGCAGCCCCCTGCCTGTGCCTATTAACAGTAACCGGCAGAGGAACAACTGGGATTGCATTCAAGCAAACCAACCTTCTGCCTGCAAACTGATGGCGTCAAAATGCATCCACGCTATAATCCAAAGGCCTCCCTCAAATCCACATTAAAAGTCGGGGAGCATTGATGCGGAGAAGCGGACTGGAATCTTTGCGTGCGGTAATTAGCGTCAATTCATTATCAGTTCAATGGGATCAAAGGAGCTGGAGCGGAGAAATTGGCCGAATTCTCCTCACGACCCGTAACAATGTTACAATGCTGTAATATTGACGGATTTGTGCTCTAGAATCCCCAATTTCGGAAAACTAAATGAGGCATAGGCTCCACGACAGATTTACCATTCATATTCCTGTTGCAAAAGGCTAATGAAAACTCTAATTTTCCATAGATGGAATTTGAGACTGCCATGTCACACACGTCGTGCTTGGGGTAATTGATTTGGGCCAAATCCACCGAGTCCTGACCTGAGTACATAATATTCGCTCTGGATGCATCGTCTCCACTTTCGCCTACGGTACGACTAAAATGGATGGCGTTGTAAATGGGAAAGCTTTAATGATCCGGTTCCCTTCCCGAGGAAGGCGCTGCAAAAGATATGGAGCTTCCGTCCCAAGCTCAAACGGGTGGAAGCAATGACTACTCGTCAGCCTTGAGGATCTGGTCATGTCCGATAGGAATCCCCGCAGGGATTACAGTGTCGCTTACTCCTTGACGTGTGTACATCGTTGGTAACTCTTGTCCTCAACCAGTCAGGAAATGAAGCTTAACGTTAGGACTTGTGAATATATAGGCCTATCCTGCCAGGGACTCCGAACTGCCCTGACAAGTAAAGCCGTAGGGATCATGGTAGGACATGTAATATTTCCCCGTGATGAGCTTCAACCTCTCCTATGATAAACAAGTTTTGATCTTCATTTATGGCTCAATGAACGATAGACGAAACGCTAATACCCTTGCTCTTTTCAGGTATCCTCGACAAATTTTTTCAGCTCCTTAAGGTATGGTTGGTAGATAATTAATACAAGCCTAACGGGAAGAAATGTGAAAGGGAGGGAGTTCAAATGACAATTGCAAGTGCAGCAGCACTGTGATTACATTAGGGATTTTATTGTGGATGTATCCCGCATTTACTGAAACGTTTAATGGAGAAATTATGAATTGGATGTTCAAATGCACCTGCTCATCAATCCTCCCGGCCAATGCCGTTGGGAATCGACGTATTACTTCGGCATATTGGCAAGAGAGAAAATATGAGAGGACAGGAAGCAATGCTCGCAGAGTAACAGTTCAGTTATAAGCAAAATGAATGGCAAACATAAATACATTGTTCTGTACGCAAAATATACAGAGAGAAAAAGTAAATTTACACTGTGATTTCATGGTTACATCATACTAAATTTGTTCGTGATTGCAGGTTGTCGTCAAAACTAATAATCTCAAGCTCGTAACGAAAAGAGGGCAATAGCGCATCCTGAGGGCTAATTAATTAGTGTTATAAAAGTCCATGTGTAGAAATTCCTCGCTTACAACAACTTCATACACTTTTCACATCCACTTGCAGCCGCTGCGGCCTACTCTTGTAACGTGCACGTGCCCGACGCTGTGTTTGAACAATAGCTGCAGAGTAAATATCAGTAACGAAAAGGCATCCCCAGCACTTTTGGTATTGACGTGGCATCTCAGGTATTAGATATGGGACCCTACCTTGGTTGTTATTCATCTACCATCGGAATCAACTCACTTTGGCGTGTTTTTCAAAAGCGTACATGGTTATTTAGCTTGAAACTATAGTAACTGTAGATTTAGATAACTGAAATAAATCTTCCGCACTCCATCAACAAATTAGGCACTTATTAACTCGCGAATGAGGAACGAGCTACGTGATAGAAATCTAAACTTCAATACTACCCATACTATACATAACTTTTCATAATAGTATCGCATGGGAGCACACACCTTGCACAGCCCTGAATTACTTAATCTAGGAATTCCCATATGCCCAGAAAATCAAGTGTAGCCGAAGAATTTAGAGAATGGACGCAGTTTTTACAGAGCCCATATGTTACCTGGCAAATTCAGCCTGTTTACAGCAGAAATAGACCACTAGACGTCGTTATCAGACTAATCCATGGCATTTTCCGATGCTGCATGATAACCTTGGATGGTAGAAAATTCTACAAAAGAGCAGAAAANATCCATGGCATTTTCCGATGCTGCATGATAACCTTGGATGGTAGAAAATTCTACAAAAGAGCAGAAAATTTCACTTTTCACCAAGGAGCTCCAGGAAAGTTAGCACAAGTAGAATTTCAACTTCATTCTACGTACCAGGAAGTACGTGCAATACAAAACAGGGTAGGTTGAAAGGCTGTTGTGATATTAACTTTTGTCACACTGGATGTAGTCAGGTAGGGGAAGAATCAGGTGCAAAGAAACTAATTTGTTCTCCTAGTCGGCCGTAGAACCTGATGTGAGAAACGAATTGGGGATGATTTGGGAAAAATCAATGAATCCACAAGTTATTTGCATTCATTTTCGGTACCGGGGCTCTACACACCCATGGTCTGGACAGTAAGAATATTACTACTGCAGAAATTTCATTTTAGAAATAGGGTGAGATAGCTACATCCAGGACTCGGGCACGCCATCGCAATGGCGTAACTAACTGTTATGACATGTGCATTGTGCTTTGTGCGGTAATTTAGTGCTTTACAACAGTTATACGAGGTACCGCATCGCGTCCGTGTGGCCTAAATGCTATGCTCCACATCGCATTGACACGCAAAATTTTGGTGCGAAAGCTCATCGCATCGCACCGATGCTGCTTCCGAACTGATGAACAGTGAAGACTGAAGAGTTCACCGAATCTGATGCAAGGCACCACATTCATCATGGTTACAGATTTATGCTGAGTATTTACTTCAGTGTAAGACAATTACTTGAAGTTGGTTTAGCATTATTTAGG
>WJFA01004755.1:0-10225 GCA_009870155.1 Pseudobourletiella spinata
CAATATTTCATTCATCCAATTTATGAATAAGTAATAAACATTTCACATGGCTACTGCACAAATACATAGTAGGGAGTACATCTGTACCTCCTACACTATAAGTTTCAATTCCTGAGAATACGACAATTTTCCTAGAATTGAGCATACTACACTAGGCCTTTGTGTCATGCGCTTGGAGTTTTTGCTCGAACCGGTTACTATACTTGTTATTGAACCTTGCGCCCTTGTGAATAATCAGGTTCAACTAAACTCTTCATTTTTCACGAGAATGTCTGTGACTCATACATTGTTCTTGGTCTTGGTATTTACTTGAAGACAGCACTTTATGTAAAGGCTGCAAAGTGCATAGTTTTTGCTGGCGGAACCGCCTCGTTGATCAGTCAACAACTCCAGACAAACTTCTTCCACGTTGAGTAGCTTTGCATGGGGTGCTAGCTCAGGGTGCTCACTCGTCTGCAACAAATTACCCGGAGTGCGGTTAAGTGAAAGACACAGAGCGGATGAAGGCTAATGCGGCCCTGAGAACGATACGAAGATTAAATTGGAGTCTTTTTAATTCAGAGTGCTCTGCTCTGGTTCTTGAGGAAAGATAGAGCTACTGTCTACCGAAATTTCCTTTTAACAAATTTCACGTGTATGTTTGTATTTTGAGGTACAAGGGGAAATCTTCCAGGGAAGCAAAGATTCCGAGTATTTAAATTTTAAAAAATTACTTAGATACAGAACTGCTTCTTCAACTGGCTACAACCGGTATAACAACTATGAAATTTGAGTATATTTCGCAGTTTAGCGATCATTTGTTGGATAAGCCAGTGCTCATCAGTCACGGGAGTTATTTATGACCATTTGATCACAATCGAATGATCATAATTTATGGTTTGTCAATTTTCAGAATTAACATGCCTTGAAACTTCCATTTCTTTTTTGTGAATATCCAGTAAAAATTTTAGATGAACTGATCTGAGCTTGCAACTGTCATACTTTATGCAGGTATAGTCAATTTAATTTCAGTCAAGGAAGTACCTCAAATATTCAGGAGGAATGGGTAGTTCTGTACTAGAATTTAGATTGCTTGGCTGACTCAAATAATTTTATTTCAAAAAGTCGAAATAGATTACACTGTTATTTAAATTCCAGACAATACTTATAATGACGTACGAAAACTTCTTTCAATCCTCATACGCGGTGCGGTATAAATTATACACATAAAATATATGAATGTAGCCTTTAGTAGAATCCGTAACCGAAAGGACGGCGGTAGCCGTATCCGTATCCACGGCCGTATCCATAAGGGTAACCTCCTCCGAATCCAAAGGGATTGTATCCAATGTAGAACTGCTCAGCTGTGGCCAATTCCTCGGTTTCATCCGCCCGACCCCAGGCAACGGTGAGAACGGTGGCCAAGACAACGATTGCGAGGAGAACCTTTTTCAGAAAATGAAATCAATTAAAGGCTAACCTTCTGAACCATCCACTACGAAAAATATACTCTTGTTGTTGGTATATTATATTTTTAACTTACGCTGAATTTCATGGCGAAAACGAAGTAAAATGACGAGTCTAAATGTGAAAATGTATAAGTTGTCTTTTCCCTTGCGGCTCTGCGTGATGTGAATGCTTGGTCTTCCAGAACCTCTGTTGATTTTATATACGATTTGTCATTCGCCTCTTTAACTGAGAAGCTTGCAAAATATTTTGATGCGGAATCTATAATCTCATCCTTATAAAAAAATGTCATTCTTTAACCAGACTAAATGCGTGGGAAAACATGAAAAGGAGGACCAATATTCGCAACTTTTAGCCGAATGAGATTATACGAGTTATGAAGCAGCTTGAGATTAATCAGATTTCAAGTTCAAAACAAAACCTGGTAGTTGTCAACCTTGCTCATCTTTTTCAACATTTACATTACTACAAGACTGTTGTCAGGAAAGTTCACTGGCTATCTCAGGCGTTGTTCGAGGGACAAATAGTTTAGTAAATACAAATGTCTTCACTCACTAAAGCTCAGTTCAGGTAAACAGCTTCACCGTTCATCTACATGCTTCGCCCAGAGTTAAGGTTGTAGCGAGGCTACTGTCCCCCAGTTCTGTGATTTAAGTACCAACAGGCATCTTATAACAACGTCTGCCCCTCTCAGTCGAAAGGTATTGATGAGACAGTCAGCAAACATGACGGTTAATTTTTAATTCTGACTGAGAGCCCAAGTTTTCCTTGCGCACGCTAAGAAATGATCATCTCACATTCGCTGGCCACTTATTGTTCGTATCTCTCAAATCTAAATCACAGTAAAAGTGACAATAACTACGTCAATATTCCAAGTGGCTGATGAGGGCCAATCGGCTGATGGAAATCATTAATTATACTACTCGCAGTCTGAAGTCATTGGAAGGCATAAGGCATCACATTTATTTTCATCAGGATCTAAGTTAGTCAGTCACAGCTCTCTGAAATAAATATACGTAAAAGCATTTAAAACTGATGTAAAGACATTAGCTTCAAATTGTATATGTAGGTCCACGCCGTGCATTCACTTTCCGTGCCGTTTGCCTCTGCCTTTGTAAGAGCCCCTTATCCTGTCTTCGCTCCATTCTAGTAAAGTGGGAACAGAAACGCTTGTAATTAATATGATACAAGTGGAAGATGGCGCAACTGAAAAAAATATGTGTATAGCTGTAATGAAAGTACTCTTGTTCGACGTCCGTTTTCGTTCTTCTGCCCTGAATTTTCCAGTATGACTTTTCCTGCGGTCCTTCGGCCTCATATTTCTCCCATGTACAGTCCGCATGTGGTACCAGAGCTCGTTCTTTAAGAACATGCCGGTGCAGATAGCACACTCAAGCTTCCAGTGCTCCTGCCAATGCTTTGTCATGGCTGAGTAAGACTTGAACTCACGGGAGCAGACGGAGCAGCTGGACTGAGAGGGACGAGTTAGGAGCTGGGACAGTTTCGGCCGTGAAGATGAGCTGTTGGTCGGAGATTCTCTATCTACTTGATCAACTGCTTCCAAGCTGTCGCAGTTCTTTAAGCTGGTCTCACCGGACAATGCATTTCTATCGGAAAGGAACAAAAGTATAAGATATGAGATGATTTGACCCAACTTAATAGCTGTACGTGACTTGAATTATTCATTATCAGATGATCACGCACCTAGCTACCTTGCTAGTTGGAGGCTCGTCCTTAATGGTCTCACATCCGGTATCATTGCCCACTGGACGGAGAAACTCATCTACCGTAAAGTTAGTCAGTCCATAATTAAGCTCATCGTAGTTACCTTGTCCTTAAAGTTTGTTAACTTTTCATATGATTTAAATTCAAGCCCTTACCCGACGGCAACAATGGTGAACAAATATCTGCTTTCTCAGGATCCACGGCAGGACTGGGAACGACTTGAGCCGGGATAAATTTATACTCGGGCTCTGACTCTCCGCAAGAGTCTGATGCGGTGGGCTGGAGCAGGAGCATCAACGGGTCTTCTTCATCAAATTCCGTTCCGTAGAAGGATCCCATCTTCACATCCCTGTCGTCGTCATCTGTAATTTTCCAAATGTCAAGCGTCATAAAGTTTTACAACAATTAATATTACAGCAGTACCTCAAATAAATAATAGAAGCATGCTAAATGCATTAAATCGACTCAGAATCCTCACCCACCAAAGCAGTTCTCACCGTAGAGGTGCGCATCCGAGCGATGAACCTCTGGGACATCTTCTGTTTTTACAACTGCGTCCTGGGAGCTGCAAATCCACCAAGATTACATAGCGATCAACTGAGACCTTCAAATATAAAGTTGGTCATTGGTTGCGTATTCAAAAATTATTCGGAAGATTCCCATTTTAAATCGTCATAAATCACAGCGTTTATACAGGGTTTAAAGAACATTACACATTCTCACCACGCCCCAGACACATTACACTGCATCCCTTCCTCGGAGACGACTGCTGAGTTAATGGACTCTCCAGCGGAACGAACTATTTTGTACAAAGTAGAGGGTCTGTCCTCTTCCCATCGGGACTTCAACAAGCGGAGCGAGAAATAGGCTTGCGATACTAATGAGGAACAATCTGGACACATGTAACAAGCGCCCGCAGGCACACTGGCAAAGTCTGTAAGCTGGAGAATGCTGAAAATCTCTCCCACAGCGTCTCTCACCTCCACCATGTCGTGCTCAAAGTTTCTCATGGAGGCGAATGCTGCCACCCTTGGAAAAAACTCTTCCGACTCTGAATGATGAGCAACATCATTGGTAGTGTTCGGCCCGTTCTGGAGAGCGGTGCCGCAATTCAAACACTCGTCTTGGGGTATTGTGATGCATGTCACACCAGGCGCAGGCTGAACCTCCATGTTAAGTTTCCTATTTTTGACTGCAGAGACTGAAAAGGAGGAGATGCTTCAACGGCTCTCACTGAAGTGAGGACCAAGAATTAAAATTCAAACAATTTCTAACCTGAACCATGAGTTTCTCGGTTGTATGTATAATTACAGGGAAAGTCCATTAGGAAGTAGGAAACAGCTGGCTGAAGCAGAACCCGACCCGAACAAGATGCTCCTGCAAGGGCTTGATTGATATTCCAATTACATCCTCAGGTATTTTCAGGGACTTTGGACGGCAAACCCTGCTCCCAAAAGGGTACGCATTTGGGAGTTGTGGCAACACATTGTTCCGGATCTTTATCTTTTACGTGTACCAAAACTCAGGGTCTCCGTGTGACATGAGGGGCGTAAGGTAGTGTGGTCCTGCTGCATGCGTAGGGGTTCAGTTACTACAGTAAAAAACAAAACTGGTTTAAAGGGTTACCGGAGGATCCCGACGGGAGGCATTGGGGAGTTGGCACTTGAGCCTTCAATGTACGACTTTTCATTAAATACTCAAAAAAGATCATCTGTAAGTCCACCTACAGCTCAGCGGGATTCTAACAGGTAAGAGTATCACGACTGACCTCCGGCTATCTGGATGGGACTGGTTAAAATATGTCTGAATGAACATGTGGACTGCAACAAAATAGTCAAATAGTGAACAAGATATACTTATGGATGAACTTATTGCTCTCACTGGGGAGTCTACCTCCTGGTAGCTTAAAGTCAAGAGGGGAAGTATCCTAATATTTGTGTGAAAAGGAAAATTGCAAAGGGAAATACTCGGTTTTTACGTGAGGTGAAGCTGCCCAGACCCAGGCCAAAGAATCGCAGTCCCGGTCTTACATGAAGTATTTGAATTCTAGGTTTTTCAGCATTACCTTAAAGGGTCATCTTTGGTAGTGGCTGAAACACTTCATTTGACTTGCTCGTCAGAAGTGATTTCTCAATAAGAACATAGGCTTGATAGGGCATTAGTTTTGAGCTGACTCTATTTTCGGTAATAGTAATCTGATATTTTAGAACAATATAATTATTTCGCCTCTATAATTTTTATGCTTTAACGTCTTCAGGTTGATTCCGGTAGTATAAAGAAGGTGTTCTTCTAACTCGTCGTAGTGTTTCAATTGAAATACAATGGAGCAATGAGGATATAGTCAGCAAGCCATAGAAATGAAACAGTGAACTTTTGAGTCAAATTTCCCGCTTGAAATTAGTTCTTTTATTTCAAAAACTCGCAATTGTAAACCCAGTATCTCCTCTCATTGGCCAAACCTAAACTGGTGTCGGTGGAGAATAATAGCTTTCGCAACCATCCTGACTATCTATCCACTTTATTCTGAGTGTTTCCATACCGAATTCTCTCCCCTTTGGAAATTTAGTCAAATCCGGGATCAAGAAGTTCTGGTTAATTGCTGCATTTAAGCACACGCAATTCTCAGAGTTGTCGTTGCTATCTGTTCCTTTACAAAGCAAGGCGTGCTTGTCCACGGTATATACGGCGAGTGATTTTGCATCAGTCAAGGGCATATCTGTGTTGCAGGGCGTACCCGTACTAGGGGTATCTTCCGAAAGAAAGTAAGTCTTTTTGAAATACTCGCACCCACGCGTAAATGTCCCAGCATCGTCGACGCTGACAGCGAGAGGTTTGGCAGACCTAATTATTTGAAGAATACTGCTCACATCGCTATTGGAACAGTCTTGATCACAGTCGCCGTTGACCGGGTAGACCTTAGAATTCGAAGCAAAGTTCTGCTCCGTGTATAATGCCCACCTACAGATTTAATGACCACCAGACGTTCAAAGATACAGTATATTTATCATCGAGTATCTTAAAGTTCTCGGTATCCAAAGTGCACTTACATCCCTCGCACGCAGAGTCGTTTTAAATTCTTCACCAAGCTGGGAAGCTTCGATGGTCCGGGAGGCATATTTGGCACTGAATATCCGTCCCCGTTTCCAGGTTCGTCCGTCACGTCAGCCAAAAGTTCGAGGTACGGCTCCCAGTTTACCACAGCCAGCGACCCCGGCCACAAAACTGCGACCATGCTCCACCAGACAACGATTTGAAATTGCTTCATTTTCGCCAGCTATAAGATCAACTCTTAATAGAATGCGTTCCCAACCTGAGTCACAGTTGCTTTGAGATCCACTACCACCGTGTCTATATATATACGAGAAAATACCGCCTGGTGTCGGCTCACAAACGAAGCTTATTAGGATCACATATTGGATGATTAACTATCAGTTAATCTCACTGTATAAAAATGTGGAAAATATCCAAAATGTTCCCCTAAATAGTGGGATTAGAATTTTTTGGTCAAATTACGTCACTTGCGCTTCCTGTTCGGATATTATGCAATAAATAAACTGGAAATTCCTTGGAACTCGGTCGGTAACATCATAATACTGTGATTGGACCCCGCATTGTTGAAATCTCAAGCAAGGACAGAATTATGATGCCCACACAGTGCAATTTGTAATGCAAGCTAAATTGCAGAGCTGGGGACCGTTAAAAAGGGATACACATTGACCTCGTTGCGCACGATAAAGCAATATAATACACACAGGCCTCATAAAGGCGGCTAAAATGTAAAAAAGAACGAGACTTATGCAATTAAAGGCTACCAGCATTATCTATGCCAACATTATCCCTCAAATATCAAAACTCAAGGGTAACTTCATTGAGGTATCGCCGGTAAACGAGTTCATTGCTAGCATGGATTACCACGGTGCATTTGGATCCTGGTATTTAAATTATCAGTAACAGATTCATTGGCGTGTGCGGGGCTTGCGCAGAGGGACGATGGCTACGGACAAACGGAAATGTGAGATGATTAGCTCTATATTTGCAGTCTAATAAAGAATTTCGAATCCAAATTTATTGCGTCATTTCGACCCGGGGCGGAAAGGGTCCAAAAAGAACTGCAACTGCGATATGATGACTATGCAAATGTAAATGACTGAGTTATTGTCAGTATAAATGAAGTATGAGTACACCATAATTCGCTCTTCACTTGTTTAAATTAAAGGTTTATTTTTGGTTCAAGAGAAATGTTTAGAAAAGTCGCAAGGGTTGTCTTCATAAATACGTGGGGTTAAGTACACAGAATAACACAGTTTCCGAGGCTTACTCAGTAAAAATTCAGTTAACATTGGTGATTCTAACCGTAGTACGGGTATCCACCACCGTAGCCTCCATATCCTCCGTAACCTGGGCGACCGTAGCCTCCATAACCTCCATAGCCTCCATATCCGGGCCGACCATAACCGCCATAGCCTCCGTAACCTCCGTAACCTCCATAACCGGGACGACCATAGCCTCCATATCCCCCATGGTGTCGGTGTCCGCCATATCCGCCGTATCCCCCATAACCACCGTATCTTTGTTCAGCAGTCCCGAGATCTTCTGAGGACTCAGCCCAAGCCATGGCAACGACAGCAGCCAAGACGAAAATAGCGAGTGTAATCTGGAGAAATAAAATCAGCCTTTCAAGAATTTCTATCCTCAAATTCCGCACGTATCGTTAAAAATTTGAGGTAAACAAGAGATACTTACAGTGTACTTCATGATGAATTAAAGAAGTTTGCAGCTTGTAATGTGTAGATTGAGCAAAATGAGACTTGATTCCTTCTGAAGATCTTTGGAGCTATTGTATGCTCTTTTCCTCATCTCGCCGGCTTTATATACCCACACCTACCGGTCTCTGAAGATGTAAACAACCGCTGAACAGGATCAGTGGCAAAGTTTAATTTTTAGAAATAAGATAGGTGGAAAATACCACACGAAAATGCGTTATGACGCAAACAACGAGCTCCCGTCTTAGGCTTGTGTGCACCGCAAAAAGTTATGCACGTGTGGAAGGGAATAGGAGCAAAAACCTGTTTAGTTCTGATGCGGTTATCCCTAATGAGTTCGCCCACAGAGGTGCATTTTAAGAGCTTTCACATTGATCTTGAGGGGAGCAACTGAGAAGGACTTGTTCAGTGAGCGCATCCGCTTGCAAATGTCTTGTTCCCGGGCCTATATGTTGTCCGCACTGAACTTCGCAAGAATCTAAAGTGTTTTCGCAGAAGCCTGTTTTGGCAGTCACAACATGATCTGTTGACGTCATAAGAAAAAATTGATGACGACTGACCACGCATATTTGTAACGCATGAAATCAAAGGTATATACGTACTCAAGATTCGCTCTTCTTGTAGGCGACAGCATGCTCACAAACAATTTGCACCTCTCTTACTTTTTCACTTGGCTCAGTTGCTGCGCTGGAATAAATAACAAACCACATTTCTATTTCTTTTCCCCGCTCAGTCTCGAAACGAGTCCCACCCTAACTAAATGGCCTGACCAATCTAAACATCGTTTGCCTGTACAAAGTAATGCATATGGCTCACGTACACAATAATTTAATCAGTTTTGTTTATTTGATAGTTACCGGAGAGACAAAATTATTTTACAATTCCGTACAAATTTTTGAGTGAAAATGCTGCTCATGTCAGTATTACACGGTGAGACAGCTAAATCACGTGGATCTCACGTTAATCACTTGGAATCACGATCTCAGACAATCTTATGACCCATTACGCAGTATTCTTACTCACACTATTACAGCGTTGGTACATCTTACAAATCTAGAATTGTAAAAACGAAACCAAAGCAGAACTCACAGTCTCTAGAGTCCCCTGAAAATGTATAAACATAGGAGGAAAATATAAATTTGCAACGAATTTTTGTGGTTGCAGGGAACCTGATTGGTGAACCCAAGTAAAGCAATAAAAGAGGACAAAAAAATACAGAAGAACACATTCCATTGCTACCTTCTTCAGAAATATGAGCAAATAATTCAACAGGTGAGCTCACAGAGAGTCATTGTTGTGCACATCCATGAGCACAACGTTCTGATCTACAGCTGCAGTCGAAGAAGAATCTTGGACTGCCTTCGTTCCTGGATAGCCAATCGGATGGACGGGAGTAGAAGTTCGGACAATTTCCGCTTCTGCTCTAGAGTCGTCGGACAAAATTTCTGTAGCATACGCGGACTTATTAGAGATCAATTCAGCCACAAACCCCTCGTATTTATCTTCGTCATCACTAAGCTTAGATCTCTTAGGAACAGTTCCTCCGAAGGCTGGTGGCGGTGTTTTCCTTTTCATTGATGCAATTTCACACTCGATCACTAAGACCTCAGCAGAAGATCCACTGGACTCGCTACGATTAGATTGATGCATATTTTCGGATTCCAGTTCTTCAGATGGTTCCTCCAGTGTGGAAAGACTAGCTGCATTTGTACCACTTTCGTCCTTCAAACTCAGATGGAGGCTTCCATTTTTCGCGGAGCTAGAAAAAATAGAATGGCATTACTACCTGCCCATCTCAAAAATATCATCTTAATTGTCAATATTAAGACAGTCAACTACATTAAATAATACCACTAACCGTTTCCGTCGAGCTTGGAGATGACTCCTCCATTTTCTTATCATTACGACTGGCAGCAACACTGGAATCTATGGCGCCTGATCCTTCCGCATCCGCCGTACCGTTCACAAGGGGAAATGAAATAAATTTACATATCTTAGTGAGTAAGCTTTCCCTGGAATCTGAGGATGAGTTTGACCCTCCGTACAAATCCTTGCTGACACGCTTCTCAGGCTCCCCAGAAATACAGCCACTATCTCCACTCCCCAAATTACCGTTGTCCGGAACCTGAAATCCTAAATTAGATTAGTTTACATTTACAGATTGATAAGCTAATGGCAGTCAAAGGGAGGAAGAGAGTATCATCGATTTATCCCCCTGCACACTTACTGAGCTAACAGATGCAGTGCCCGCTTCTTGAATGTTATCACCAGTGTTTGCCGCAGCTGTTACT
>WJFA01004756.1:0-10225 GCA_009870155.1 Pseudobourletiella spinata
TTGACATTTAAAAAAGTACCCTTGTGAGAGGGATCACACCATAAAATAATACGGGCCGGTGTGACTGTCACACAAATATAAATGCTGCGCAACGTCAGAATCTTCCACTGAGAGATTGTCGTCGCTGTCAGTGTCACGTACTCTCGGTATGCTCGTAATCATTGCCTAGATGATGTGGTAACATAGTAGCACTGCGGGGAGCCGTTGGCATCCAGGGTGTGTACCTTCACACCGTCTGCGCACTTTTATCTTATTCTTAATTTCCTACGACTCTACACCAGAATTAAATTTACAGAGAAGAATGAAATAAAAAAATTAATACTCATTAATGAGCAGTTACAGACGCTGAAAAAGACCATAAGTAATTACCGGTAAGGCGGGGGCAGTGTTTTTTATTGGGTCTGTTGGGAAAGTTGTCAGCGGAGTTGCCTCCGTATGCGCTGGAAAGTGTGCACTGCGAACGCATGGCGTCAGAAAAGCTGAAATTACTGTCCCAGCATGACTGCGAATCCCCGTTCAAAAATTATAACCAGCGGTAACCCGGGATACGACGCAAGATCCCACTGAATACCCCGGTCCCTTACTTCCGATGCTTCCAATTATAATAGGTCATATATGCTTTGTGACATGGGCACAGGCCGTCCTTCCCCGGTAATACCTCATCCTCTTCGCTTCCCCCAGGTGAGATCCTCTCTGTAACTTCTACGGAACTCTTCTGACGGTCCGCGACCCACGAACAAATCCCGTGGGTGCATCTGACGTAGAGGCTGGGATCCTTCTCCGCCCGCACCTCACCGCGCTGCCACAGGAGCATCTTCTTCTGCTGAGCGGTCAGCTGGACGGAGTCGCGCAAGGGGTCATTCTGATTCTCAGCCGGGTGATTCTTGAGGGGGCGATTATTCTCTTCGTTGACGCGCCAGCAGGTCTTGAGGTTGCAAACAACGGCGGTCTCCGTGGCGTGACGATGCATCGGTCGGTATCGGGAGCGCTCCAGCTCCAGCATGTACCATGGCTTCTTCCAAGCGTCCGAAGCACTTGCATTTAAATGAGCTCTGCTAACCCGAAGGATGACATGTCGGCAACCGCTGAGCCCACACTGGACCACATCCCGTGTTTCATCATTCTCAAAGTCCACCATGTCTTTATGGAAGACACCGAGGGATTCCCGCTCCCAGCTCGAGCTCGAGCTACCCGCAGCCAAGTCAGCATCCGGCACGTCATGGTACTTGAAATAGTCCGACGGTATCCTCTGCCTCCCGAACCGACAAACGCAACGTCCATCCTCGTCGGGGAAGGTTTTGAAACTGAGCGCAAACTTGTAGTTCTCCGGCTGGTGAACGTGGTTCAGAGCCTGCGGTCGGGCATCGGAGAGGGCAACGAATAGTTTGGGACTGCAGAGGCACTTCTTCTGAATGTAGGTTCCATCCAAAACCCGAGCAACTTGCTGTATCAAGGGCTTCCCCTTATTTCCAGGGTTCTCATCCAGAGCCCAACAGGCTTTGTAATTACACTGCAGTTTCGTTATCCCACTAGCTCTGGAATTTAGTCAATTGATTTATTTATTTTAGGATGACCATCCGGCGTTTTAGATGGTAGCTAATCGTGCAAAGAGGTGGGTCGTACTGGGTCGCGGATGGAACTCCATCCTGCTCACTCTGACCAAACGGGTAGCGCCCTGACAGTTCACAAGCAACCCCATGGAGTTTCCCCAGCAGATCCACGAGACACTTGCACTTGCCTCCGTCCACACAACTCTCAGGTTTAGTGTAATGCTTCGCATGAATGAGACAGTTGTGCCAGCATCCGAACCTCTTCACCCGCCGCAACAGCCCGGACACTTTGGGCACAATCTGAAAATAGTCAGCGCTACGACGAGTGACATGGTCGTCAAGCCTGTAACGCCTGCTTCACCTAACTTCCGCTCACCCTTACCGAATTCGAGCCTTCCAAGTCACTCAAGTCCGCCGTAGTTACTGGGATGGGACTGGTTTTCCCGCCAGACTGGGGGACTCCAACTAGAAATAATTATTGACCTAAGGTATTTTTCCATCCACAAATTATTGTTAATTGTCGCAGCTTTGGAATTTACGGAGAAGAGCCGTGCTTAAAATCTTGCACAGGTACCAAAAGAAAGGGTCCATGCCGGGTCCTGGAAAATGGTCCAATCCCGTCGTTCCTATAGACACCTATGTGGGCAGCTATCTACACGAGCCTTGGATTTAATATTCTGGTTGGGGTTCGTTTCAAGGAAGTGACTGAAAGCCATTGAGCTAAGCGAAAACATGCTATTCAGCTTCTCCGGTAACTTCGTAGAATGAATAACATTGGAAGACTGATGCTGGTTGAGTAGAGTTTACAATTTGGTTGACTGAAAACATCAACTGGTTTGACCCACTAAAGATATTTGAAGTAAATTTGTTAGGAGTATCGAAAGGAAATTCATTCCACTTTTTCGACGTAGCGCCCCTTGCTTTTGCAGCACGTATTTCCAGCTTGGATTCTTCCACTTTCACAATTTCTTGAGGCTGTTTAATTTTTGAGGAAATTGGAAATTGGTTCAGATTTGTAGGGACCAATATATTATTTATAATATTACATATTATATATTATATTATTATAATATTATAATTTCCTTTCTGGAACTTCTGCAACGAGGGTAAACAAACAAGTTTGTGTGGCTTCTAACTCATTCGTGGAAGCGTGCCAAGTATATTTGGAAATCTTTGTATCTGTATCTGTTATATATAGAATCTGTATTATGAGGAATCTGTATATTTTGAAACAATCAATGAGACATTCTAGGTTCAAATCTGACCGCCCTCCATTATCTAATTTATATGGTTTTACGGAAAACCGTCGTATCCATAATCCTCACTGGCTCTGTAGAATCTTGAGAAAGTCAAAGAAAACTTTGAAAGTGTATCAGAATCTAGGGAATTTTGTTTGGTATATTCATAAGCTCCGTTGCCTGCAGTAATTTTAGAGCCCCTCAGGATCATGCATAGAATAAGAATTATATTTTGCCCTCCCCCCCTAGATCCACACAGCTTTAATTCGTGTATTTTTTAGATTTTTAGAATTCGCCTAGAAATTTTCTGGCTGACGATTTTTTCAAGTTTTGTACTCGTGCAGCTCCAGGTGACGCTGTAATTTTTGTTAGAAAACAAAAGGACAAACATTTATATCTAAAAAAAACGGTTGTGAAATTTTTGTGCGCGAATCTTCTTTGGATCTTACCCACAAGCTACCCCATCTTGCGGATCCTCGAAGACTTTTAAAAATTTCAGCCAGTTAACGCTAGCATTTTTCCTGCAGATAAACTACGAACCTCCTGCTGGAAAGAAATTAACAGTACATTTCGAACACACTTTTCGATTTAGCGCTACTTAAAAAATTTGATTTTGACCCCCCTCCTTTAAAGATTTGTCTCCGACGCCACTGGTTGAAGTCGAAGGTTATTTATTCTTTTGACAAAACTTCATTGCAAACGTCCAGCACTAGCAGTAATGTTATTTGTCTTCACCTTTTGCATCCATGTCTGGGTCTGGATGAAACGGTTTAACTCGCGACTGGATCATAGCGCACTGATGAAGCTAAATGAGCTGAGTTTCTTAGTATCAGTATTTAGCTCAGTATTTTAGTCAGTGGCGACTTGGGCTAGTAGACAGTAGCTAAAAGTACTTCATGGGGTTTAAAGAAGGGGATTTCAACCTCAGTTTTATTTTAAATCCCTCGACCACATGCAAATCCCAGTTGAAAGACCCGGCTAAAAATTAAACATGTATGCTTAATAGATAAACTTAATGTAAGAATGTGATGAAATAATTTTTTTCTGGAAAACACGCGACACTGACCTCAATTTAATCCAAGTTGGAACGGGACCAAAAGTCTGACTTTTGATCTGGATATTTGACCTCAGGTCAAAAGCCAGAGATGTGACAATTGACACTATGGTGCAAAATTGCATGCAAAACCTGATGGTGCAGTTTTTTGGCCTGGGATACATACTTTCTGAATATAACTACAGCTGAAACTTTGACCTCGGTTTTTGACCGGAGATGAAAGTTAACCTTAATAATGTTTTGTGATGTGCTACAAGCGCCATCTGTCACGACGCTAGGAGCGCCATCCCCCAAGACGCTTTGAATCACTCCGCTCCAAGAGTGGACTCATTCAGCCTGCTTTGATAGTTGATGTCCTCAAGGGCGTCCTCCGACCTCTCGGTGACCTGGACATCAGTGATGCACGGTGGAGACGCCTCGTCATCTAACACTATGATATCGTGTAACTCAGTCAACTGTTATTCAAACAAATCAGTTAATTACCATTAATTATGTTCACAAACGCATCTATTTCTAACGAAATATATTCGGAAAAATTATTCAAACGACTCAAGTTATCTTTTTTGACTTCTAAATTTAGTTTCTTCAAGTTACCTGTATATACCGAACACCGAACTTATTATCTTGTCGGGACTGAGACCGTGTCCCTGGCAGTGAACTAACTTGCGGATCTTCAATACTTTCCAGTGGCTTACCCGCCTCACATCAATGCTGTCTTGATGTGATCCTTGATTTTTCGGTCGTGATGATGCGAAGGCCTGTGCCCGAACACCTCCTCCACTTTGATTAGCCACTTGTCCATGTCGTCTTAATCACGTAGTTCTAGGAGAGTCGTTATCGTTAACCCCGCATCGGCTTTTAAATCGGAATGTATATTAAGTAAGCAGAGGTAGTAGGTTTATAGTGGGGGGGGGTCGTCGACTGGCCGTACGACAGGCCTTCGTAGAGGTTTGGCTGATGGGGAGGTCACAGTTGAGTACTATAAGATTTACAAGGTGTCCCAAAACTATAAGTCACATTTGTTTTAGCTCTAAAGCCCAAACGCCTCGACTTAGATCAACGACTTTGCACTAATCTAGACCTGATGCTATGAGAGTTTGCTTGCTACCAAGGACGCCTGCATGGATCCGCGAGCTGGTTCCTAAGATATGCGCCATGCGAAATAATTTGCCAGTTTTTAACATTAGCGTAAATGGAGGAATTTTGTGCCTGTAGCTCCTGCACCAGATGGCACAGAGTCATATGACACAGGGTCATATAGGTATTTTACTACAAATTCGACTCATGCTCATAGCTTTTGGATTTACCTGAATGCTAACATCAAAGCCATGGTGGGTACGGCTAGCTGCTAGAATTGGAATTCAGCATATGTCTGTAATATAACTATTTTGAGTGAGCGATGTAGACATTGTGAATACCAACATCGATGAGGCCATCGGATGACTTTTACCACAGGATTGGATTTTATAATGCCAACAAACAATATGTAGTCAATTCCGAAAATTACCGCTAAAGTTAAAGTCATTGATCTATGTCGAAGCGTCTGGGTGTTGAGCTAAAACAAGTGTGACATATAGTTTTGGGACACCCTGCAAAAGGCAATTTTGGCTCCGTTTCAAGCCCTATCATATCCATATTTGTTTGATCAATACCTAACATATCCACCAGTTCAATTTCTCCGATGAAAATAATTAAATTCATCAAAATTAGTTTTTGTTGTAACTGACAACACGGTTAAATAAAATAATAATGAATATAATTAACGCAATTATTATTGTAAAAACATGAATAAGTTCTAATTGGCGTGACTTCCGTCAAACGTCTGTCCATTGTACCACACGGAAGTAGATTGCTTTGTCAAGCGCTTGCCAAAAATTGGCCAAAGGCTGCAGGCACATCGACCCTCTGGTGAAAAAAAATTCCATATCATACCACCGTATAAGGGGTTTTGTTAAGTTGGTCTGTTGATAAATTATTTCAAAATTTCGAGTTTGAAAACAAGAATTTCAGCTTTTAACTTAATAATTTTTAGAATTTTTGTCCAAATGTTGATGCTGATTTAGTGAGAATGCCATCTTACAAATCCAGATCAAGCGGCTCACAACAGTATGCAGTCAGGACTGCTGACATCCAGGGGATCCAGGGGAGGGTTGAGGATCTTTAATTCGCCGATCCAGGATTTTATCTGTGCCGGGAAAAAGCCTCTGAATCATAAGTACTAACGCGTCTCGTCGCGATTCATCTTTTCCACATAATGAATTCGCGGAGCTCTTCCTTGAATCTGTATTTAAGATGTTGTGAAGATTTGGACACGCAGAAAATAGACTAACAACCATTTTATCTATACTGGAAACTTTGACTGCTGCCTTCATGAATTCGTACTGTTCTACATTTAATTCGAAAGTAGTTAGCAAATGGGATTTGCGGGTGTCAACGTCAACAAAACAAATAAGAAAGAGCAAATTTTTGCTTTAGCTGCGAATGAATATGAAAAGTTTTCAATACCAAAAGTAAGAAATATTCATTTTAAACTCCTGCTTGAATGAAGACTCCAAAATCCTTCCCGCTCCTATAAATCACTCCTCAAGTGCCTACAATAATGATCTCAGCTCCCAAGAAAACTGTACGTAGCCGCTCGAAGCCGCATCTGTCAGGCTGATCGGAATTGGTTCATACAACACATACACACTGGAAAATTACACCAATTAATGGTAATAATCTTTATTAGAGGGAATGATTACGGCTGAATTCTTACAAAGGCTCACAATAATCTGTCGATATAAGTAAACAATTTTCTTCATATACGTAAACAAAAACTTTCTCATATTAAACTGAGAGTGAGACGTATCCAAAATACGTTGTCCTTCAAGACCTAGTGTACTTTCCCCAGATGTGAAGCATAAATACGGAAGCAATGAACAGCAGCGACATCACCAACACTGGGACGGGTCCTCTGAGAAAACAAAACAACAAATCATCAGCATAATTAGATTGGATAAACATCATGGATCGGATACAACAAATACAACCATTTAATTTAGATCACCGATCCCAACTTCCTACCGAATCCACAACGAAACTACGGAGCGCAAACATCGTTCAAGCAAACCGTGTTCAAATACCAATATTTCCAATTCCGGGATCCAACATACGCTGAACTTTCCATTAATCTAAAAAGGCTCCTAACTTTCGAACAAGTGAATCCAACCACTACATAAAATCATCTCTGCAGGCATCCCACTTACACTTTGATTCCAGGAGAATCGTCAGTGTAGAAGCGCCACATGCTTCCAGTCGAAGTCGAGGGTCTCGTAGTTCTCGCAGCAGTCGTCGAAGTTGTCTTCCTCTGACGAACTGTGCCCCCGCTGCCACCTCCGGCGGGTCGAGCACCTCCCCCGGTCCGTGGTGACCGACTTGAGGCTCCTACCGACGTTGAACTTGCTGGTGCAGGCTGGCCAAGGAAAATAGAATACAATTCACTAATGCTCAAAACAACCACCTCATGCCCCCAAAATTTCAATTTCAAAATCTTACCATTTTCCCCGATAGATTCTTGAAATGAGGTTAGAAACACCGGCAATCAACAGCTGTTGAATTCAAAGGTGTCGTGCTCACAGTACTGTCAGCTTTGAGGGCACTACACTCCTCTTTTCCCCTTCGATTCACTCAGGCAAATGCGGGCTAGCTGAGGCGGCAGAGCCACAGAAATACTACAGTTCTGTTGGATATATTCCTATTGGAGCCCGGACTTGGCAAAGGCACACAGCTGACTGTAAAAGATAACTGTTTGGGTGACTCCGTTCATGTGGCTCTGGGCTATATACGAATGCCTTTCCACAGTAGGTTCCACGTTGGAACTGACGTTGTACACGCAGCTCAAGCCAGCTTTAGGCCAGAGGCCACATTCAGACGCGAGTATTTTTCCTTCCCAAGTCGTCGGCCGACTATGAGCCACTCGCGGTATTTCCACCTTTGAATTACCAGCGAAAGGTGTCGCGACAAACTCAATGTTGTGCCTCTTGGTTCCCCCAAATATTTTAGTCACTTTTGACGATCCCGTCATTCTTAGCAAAAGGTCCTTTTTGCCGTTTGCATTTTAGAAAATTTTAGAGAATTTCAGCGAATTTTTCAACATACTCTCCCGATGGAAATTTGGCTGTCGATATCACCCAAATAGATGTCTCCATAGCAACCCAATATTGCTATTGGTAGAGCTATAACGTAACTATTGTGACAAATACGGGTAGAAGAACTTGCTCGAGGTATTCCTCAACCTGGGTGGAACTTGTCGAACTTCTTGTTGTTGTTGAAACCCAAGGGTGAATCCATGCCTCAAAATTACATGGAATTCTCAGACATCTTTTTATACCCCTTTGCGTGGCAGTTCAAATCCAGCATGAAATTACTTAAGGCTGGACTTGACCCAGTTTGAGTGCCGCGTGAAAATCCTGATTATTCTGGGAAATAGCTCAACTGATAAATTCAACTTTGATGTTCCACCCGAACCCAGGAGAGTTATCTCCAGCATCGTCCTGAAATACACGCATCCTTTCGTCGAGTCGTCCGCAGCCCACTTAAAAAAAATATTGGGTCAGTGTCAAAAGTGAGGGCCGCAGACGTGGGTTGATCTGGGGTAGATGATGTACGTACGTCCCGATGACAACGACGGAAGACACTGCCGAGCATGAGGAGGAAGGTGAGAGAGACTGGAGCGATGCCGCTCTTTTGCTCTTCTCTCGTCCTACCGTAATCTCCAAGCAATGAGCTGAAGGGTGTGACATATTTTCTCCCATATTTCCGTCGACACATTAAGCCGCATTAACTGAAAAATTTCCACAAGCGTGTAGAGTAGTGGGGCAGGGCAACATCGTATACATAAGGTGTACATGAACGTGCATGACCTTTCCTATGGCAAATGAGCGAGAGATTTATCTCACACGAACATAGGCTCCCACTACTGGGTATACAGAGGTATGTCGTGTAGACTTGTGGTGACACAAAGTGGATCTGCGCCTCCTTGTCGTGAACATGGTGGGGACATTGTGAAGCAATTGGAATCAATCAACCTCAAAAAAAAAACCTACTACCTTCAAACTTTATTGCCCTGTCCATATAAATGATGATGATGAGGATGATGATAAGTTTTGAGTTATGGGAGCGCGGGGATTTGTAAGTGGGGAAATGTGTGGGAAAAAATGAATCGTATCACATTACACACATTGGTTCCTCCCGTACACACTGCAGCACCGCTCCTATACTGCCACAACGCAAACACACACACACACACACACATGCACAGATTATTTTTGCTCTTCGTTTTANCACACACACACACACACGCACATACACAGTTTAAACTTGACAAAACTGCACATCCTTCCTTGAAGTCTTTTGAATCCGTAATAATTATGAATTACGCTCCTCTTGAGAAAAAAATAACCAATCTTGACAGCCGGGGGGAAGGGTAGAGAGGGACATAACATGCATAGTATGCCGCAACATCAGCACCATATTGCTACAGCCCTCCCCCCTCCCTATTAGCCATAATATAGATCCTCTATCCATAAACTATCAAGGGCTATATAATGTGAGCACATTACAGGGATTGTCAAATAAATTGTTTAAAAAAATCCCGCGCCTCCTAACGGATATTTTACTGTCAGACTTGCAACTTCAAACATGAAAAGGGAATGGACTTGAGAGGGGGAAGACGGAGAGAGATGCTATATGATACGGCAGTCATTCATGTGCCCAGGCATATTTTTGCCGTGCTGGTGCGGTGGTGCAATCAGGAATATTGACGTGGAAAAAATCCTGTGTGCAAAAACCTGACGTGGAAATTCCTCAACATGATGTTGTTCCCCTAATTAGAATTCCGCACACACTCCCGACAGTGCAGCCACAGCCACCTCTCAAATCCTTTCTCCACACACACAGACACACACACACACATACACACACACACACACACAAGAACACACCGTCCAACATCACCTCCGACCGACCCACTGGACTGCGAAAAGAATTTTCATGTCAAATTATGGAATTTGCCACGAAAAATTCATGGCTACAGCCTTTCCTTCCACACGCTGCTCAGAGAATAGTAATTTTCGCCCCGTTCCACGTATGACGAGGGGGAGTCACGGTGGATTTCTTGACCTTCGTCAAGGGGGTAATCGATATAATGTGTAACGGCGTCTGCATCCATGCCTCTGCCGTGTAGAAAGGAGTGGAGCGCGGGGAGGCGGAGGTAGGTGAATTTCGTCGCGACATCTTCTCCCACTTGGTCGTCACCATTATAAGCGACGCGAAATCAAAAATAACCGCCCGCCCACTTCTCCCAATGTCCTTCGTCGCTCCTTCTCCATTTCCTTCCAAACCGT
>WJFA01004757.1:0-10223 GCA_009870155.1 Pseudobourletiella spinata
CCTGACCACCAAATGGATAATTTCCAAACTCCCTTCCCAGGACCTACGGTTCCGCCTCTCTCTTCGACTGACACACCCAATCGTCCTTATAACTTACGCGGCAGAGTTATTTAATAAAGTTTTTTGAATTGTTTGTTTGTTGTATCCCTTGTTGTAATATTACTGCTTTTACTTCAATACTGCTTCAATTCAATTGTCGCATATTGCAGATGTACAACGCATATATTTTTATGTAAGTAAAATATATTTGCATTGTAATAAGTATAAGCCGCAAAACGCACGTTGTTCATAAACCAGCTCGATACTCGTCTACCTTTGTCGTAAACTTAATACTGTCGTCTTATCTCCTAATTTTAACAAATGCTTAATTTTAATAGTAACATTTAACAAGCAGTATACTACATATGCATAACGTATGTAATTGTAAGCACAAATAGCATATTAGCTCTGAAATACATATAAGCCGACATATTCACGTCGCTCATGTTCCGCCGACTTGGTCGTCTGCCTGCTCGGCGGGCAGGCGAAATTTGAGGTGGTATAAGTACAGTTTAAATGTCCAAGTGCAAAACTGTGTGCGCATAATAATACTGAGATTAGACGTTCCTATTTAAATCAACGATTTTCAGGCCCTTTTGCAGGACTGAATGGGTTTTTAAAAAATCGTACAAAGTGACAAAGCGAAGGTCGAAAGTGAATTGCGTAAATTCAAAGGATACGCACTTCACAGGCCGGTTCGGAATAAATTTAAGAGACGTCGAGTTTTAGTCAATTTTATTAATGAAATCTAGAGTGCTGATCTTAAGGACATTAGCCGGCTATCAGAGGCAAACAATAACAATAAATTCTTATTGATAGCTATCGATATATTTACTAAAAAATCATATGTCCAACCTTTAAAGGATGAATCTGCCTCATCGGTGATTAAGGCTTTTCAACTGATAATTAAGGAAGCTGGTACTACCCCAGTGTAACTATTCACGGATCCGGGAAGGGAATTTGTATTAGACCAATTCAAGACGTTTGTAAAACCTGTTTACATCAAACAATATTCAATATATTCAGTTACAAAGGCTTCCGTAGCTGAAAAATATATCAGCACGTTGTTTGAAAAGATACAATGTTATTTGACGGAACGCGGAAGAGAACGTTTTGAAGATTTTGTCAAGACGTTAAATAATGCGCATAATCGAACAATAGAACTTGCTCCAAATGTGGTGACGTCAGAGGATTCCTATGGCATATGGGAAAGAATGTACGGTAATTATATTAATGAGAAGAATATCAAAGCTAACATTTTCGAAAGATGAGCTGGCTATATACAGGAGATTTATTGTGACACACTTTCAATTTTTTGATTCTATACTTAGGATACATCGAAAATTGGACTCGTGAAGTATTTAAAGTAGCTAAAGTTCAACGTACCTATCCAGCAACCTACATTTTGCAAGATTTGAGAGGAGAAGCAATAACCGGTGCATTTTACGAAGAAGAATTCACCTTGGCGGATTCCGCACAAGACTGGACTGACAATGGATCTAGCAGCAGCTACAAAGGCGGACAAAACAATGGTAATAGTGTTTAAGAGCAAGACCAAACCACCAGGGTTTCGTAATATCAGTGATATTATACATCTATTACTAAACACCATGAGTTTCCCGAGCAGCTATGAAGTAGGACTAAGGAGTACCTCTTACACTCCCAAACAATCACCTGAGGTGGAGGGCTCTCAGGCCAAGGGAGGTCGTCAAATTATGACTGAGCGTAGGCGTGCCATAAAATTGCATGAAAGACCACTAGCAACTCCACCATTATTTCCTCATTACCAACCAACTGTTGTATAGAATATCCAGTTCCAGAAGGTAGAGAGAGATTTTCGACGATTTGTCACGAGGTTTAACGCTTCAGTGGGAGCGGAACATGGTATTACATTAATGTTCGGGTTTTCAAGAACTAATACAGAATGGATAATGCAGTTAGAATAAAAAAATAAAAATATGGTAAGAATACTTTACATTTCGAAGGAATTTGCCGAGATTTTTTGGAGGGAAATATGTAGCGAAGCCGGGTTAGTGATTTAATTTTTTTGTCAGAAATTTAACTCTTTGTTTGGTTTTAGAAAACAAAGGATTTCTTACGTCACAACGTTTAACCGAATCAAGTCAGAACTATCCGCTTTAGGATTTATTTTCGATTTTTGATAACATCGAGTTTGATAACAGCAAAAAATGTTGTTGAAAAAACAGTTGAGGTCGTAGAGACTCCATTAAAATAATCAGATGATTACGTTGTCATTTCCCAAAATATTGTCGATGCAATGGGATTTTCCACGGATCAATTTACCCGGATGACAAACCAGAGAATTACGACGTCGCGAAAAATCATAGGGAGGCAAAAAGTTTCGTCCTCTCCCAAAATTCCAAATTTCTCCTATTGTTTGGGAGGTTGATTTCAAATATTTTGACTTGCCCGCGCTGGCTACCACCCAGGAATGAGGTTAAAATTCTTTTGAGAAGGAATGCAACAGAATCGTGTTTGGATAGCAAAACAGACACCAAGGCAGAAATCAATGCTTGTCCGTATAAGGTAGAAGTCAATGGCGCAGTCTACTACATTTCACGCAAGGTTGTTTCCAAGGCTGTCATTGATATGCACCGAACTCAGTTACTTCAAGGACAAACCTTTAAGTATCCAACAGTTGAAGTGGATGTGAAATTCTTTACAATTCCCTGTGGTGTGTCCTCCCACATAATGGATTCACCTGTGATCGTCAAGATTCCAAAAATGGTGGTTATCGGTATCGTGTCAAGCACAGGTTTCATTGGAAAGCTATCAAAAAGTCCATTTAACTTTCAACACAAGGATTTGTCCGAAGTCATGCTTTCCTGGAGCACGAATAATATGAAGTTTCATAGTCTGCCAGTCTCTTTCGAGCATTCAACATCTGGAGGTGCGGACAATTTCCGTCTGGCCCTAGACTCGCTGAAACATGTCGCTGGAAACGAAGAGCTCGCTGACGGCATCAATCGGCTAAACTACAAAGACGGTAAAGAGAGTGCATATAGTATCAAAATGTTTGGAAAACAACAACGTATAGTTAATTTATTTACTCTCTTTACGCAGGAAACGTTTTGAACGCCTTCCAGCTTCTACCTGTCCATCCATCTACCTCCAGCACTAATAGGAGAGGACAGAAAAAGATTTCTTTAAAATTTAAGGTTTCTTTAACAGAGGCTGTCAATGTATTAGTATATTGTTTATATCAATCAATTATTGAAATTGATAAAGACAGGCATGTCATATTTGAACGTTAGTTTGAATACGGAAACCATAAAAAAATACTTTGGAGTTATTGTTTGCTAAAGAGCGGGTCAAAAAACCAATTTATTGAATTGCAGCTGATGAAATATCCAGTGTTAAATATGATAGCTTTGCTATAGCTGATGTACGGAACACACATCGATACGGGTTACCAGGCCAGCACTGGCTTGCTTACTTTATCTATAATAAAGACGAGTATGAGGCTTTTGATTCTTATCGATATGATACTAGGGTATACAAATGCATAGAGCTCCCTTCCGGGAAATTGGTGAAGGAAAATTGTATAAAGCTTCAATCTGACGACTCTTTTGTTTGTGGTCATTATTGTATTTACCACTTGTACTATCGTGCAAAAAATATGACCTATGAGAAATTCATTGGAAAACTTGGCTCTAATTATAGATTTAATGATAGCATAGTTTTTAAATTCGTGAATAATTATACTCTTGAAGGCAAAACGGTCGCGAGTAATTCTGTTAAAAAATGCAGCCTAATGCATGTAAGTTTAATTGTTTTGATTTACGTCTTTAGATATAAATAAAAAATTGGTGGATAAGCACGATCAGTGCTGTGTTGTTTTTTAAAGGTGATGGTTTCCGCACGCCAGCTCTCCATGCGCTGGGCGAAGTCCGCAACGTTCCACCACATTCAATCTCCCCGCGCCTCCAGAATATTTCGCTGGTATTGCTGTGGAGAGACGGGCCGTTTGCTCGGCGTTTGATCATTCCATCCTGTCTCTCCCTTCTATGAACACGCCAGCACACCACAGGCTGTTGCTGAGCGCTGAGAGAGTGTTCCAGAGCCCCGCTTCGTGGCCCCAGGACGTTCGCTATTAATTCATTTCCATTGCGAAAACTTCATGCAAGGATCGTTCTCAAATGCCAAGGTTCCAGTTGGAAATTTCCATCTCATTTTTGCTTCTGGCGCCGCAACAACTTTTGATCGTTGTAGTTGACTTGACTTGGCCGTACGTCGTTAATTTAGTCTCGAATTATCTGCCTTGCTTTGACCTAGAAGTAAAAACTGACACGTAAAATTGTATGGAAAACATTAAATACCTAGGATGAGTGCCAATTTCTGCTTAAAATGTACATTAGGGTATAGCGGCAATGACTTCAGCTCTTACGTCTTATTTTAACTTGAACGAAAAGCAGGCTGTCATTTATTTCCTTTATTTTGACGAATCACACTTGATAAAACGCCACGCGGTTCCGCAGTGCATACCTAACAACCAAATTTCAGATGGCGTCGTTATTATGTAGACTCTGCCCTAATAATTGACCCCCAAGTCAGGTGCGGATATGCCAAAGTGGCAAGTATAAAGTAAAACGAGCATAAATTTCGGCAGTGTCATTAGTTTGTAACTGCGAAGCAGTATTACGAATTTCGTAAATTGAAGGATGATTGAATGAAACTAAATCTGAAATTGCAACTGTATCGATATTACTGGCTTTCGATTAACATTTCACACAGGGTGGGGCGTCAACCGGTTTCGACCATTGTATAAACAATGTTTTAACACTATAACAAACTCCATTTATATCAATCCTTACACCCCATCATCACTCGCAACACAATCACACTACATTGCAGGTCTCTCTAAATCCTGCTTTCGGGGTTACTACATTTTAGATCATTTTCTTATTAAAATTCAAGCCAGATTACAGACAATGGTGATCTGCAAGGAGTGCAAAAAACATAAAAAGCAGAAGTGAGCATAAGTGATTGTAGGTATGTGGTTGGTGAGTTAAATCGAAGTCTGATGGCTTGAAAGCCCCAAATTCGGTTTTAATTTTTTTTAAAAAGCAGAAAGAGCATAAGATAAGAATGCAGATAACATAAGAAAAAGCCGTACAAATGGCTAGAAATTTTAGAATGTAAACTTAACAAGGAGCGAAATTAAATTGTTCGTCAAATTTTAGCGTCGTATTAATATGATAGAACTAATTTTAAAAAAGCAGAAGAAGCATAAGTTACACTTGAAAAAAGCATAACTCCCTTTAAAATATGAGCAGAAGTTTGATCGCCTTAGTAATCCGATATGTTAATCTGAAACCTAGATGAAAGTACCGCCCGTTCCTGTTGTAAACTCCAAGTGGATTCCAAGTTTTATACAACGGAGGAAGAAAGTGGTGCCGATGAATTAACAGCAGAATCTAGATTGTATCGCGTTGATTTTATCATTAAGGTAAACTGCGCATACTAGTCCATGCAGTAGCAAAAGACACTCCAAACTCGTTATCACGACTCTGTGCCGTCGGATTCAGGAGCTACAGGGACGAGAAGCCTCAATTTACGGTAATGTTAAAATTCTTTGTTTTTTGCATGGCGCATATCTCAGAAACCAGCGCGAAGTACCGGAACCAGAATCCGGGCGACCACGGTACCAAACAAAATCCCAAAGCCTCAGCTTCCCATTATTGGTAGTAAAGTCATCGGTCTATGTTGAGAAGTTTGGGTTATCGAGCTAAAAAAAATGTGACATAGTTCTGGGACACTCTGTGCAGTGTAGCCCACAAGTCCTGATACACAAATTTGGAAAAATTTGTAGTCGAATCCGACGGGCCTATCGGTGCAAGTTTTTTCCTGTGTGCACAACTTATTCGTAGTACTGTACCGCAAAAAAAATAAAGCAGTAGGTTATGCCATAGTGATTTGATAACTGCTACAATTCAAGTAATGATGGCACATCCCCCTCACGTCATACCACTCTAACGAAGCAAGAGATTTCCAGTGTCAGCTATTCTTGCTACTGCGACCTCTTATAGCCATACTCAAAGTTTAAACATAATGACAAATTTTCATTAAAATTGAATCAGTATTGCTCAAATGGCAAGCAAAAAATGATGATTTTGGGCGACGCAATGTGAATATCTCCGAAAATTCATCAGTGCGCATGTGATTTCCGGTAACTATCCTGGTCGTGGCTCTCATGACAAGAAGCTGTGGTTCATGACTTTTAGGGCCTAACTAAATCTCCATTACTGTGCAAAATATTTGTTCCCTATCTCTTCACAGTCTTGAGATAAATGCTGGAAATCCTGGAAAGGATCTGCGTGCCGCGGGTACTAGACCCCAACGTATTCAAATGACTTCAGAAACTGACTAGGCATGCTTTACAACATAGCAAGACAAGGTAGATGTGTGCACGGTTTCCCGAATATTAGCCCCATACTTTAGTTGTAATCGAAAATTTACGGTGTACCAGGACTTATGGGCCACCCTGTATAATTGTTGACCTGAAAGTAGTCACTGTCAAGGAATTCGGGTACAGCAAACTGTTGATAGATAATACTTCCCAATTTCGATCGAATTCATAGATAATTTACGACTAAAGTCGTTGAAGTGTTTATTTTAACCATTTAACTTCGATTTCATTAACATTTAGTTTTGCCAAACCATTTTGGTGGCCAACCCCGCAAAAAGTAACGTGCGCGAACAGGGACATCAAAAATCTCCTGAGTACTCACCTTTGATGTGTACGCATCGTATCTGTAGCATAAGGACACTGAAACATTCTCACGACATGTGTGGCGACAGTAGTATGAACGTTGTGGTCTGTAACCAGTACCACCTCCGTAGTCTCCTCCACAGCCTGTGCGTAACGACATCCATCACAAAAGTTATAGCAAATCCTACAATTCCGAAATACGCGAATCCTAGGAAAAGAAGTCGTACCTGTGGATTCCCTAACGAAAACCCTGAATCACTCTCCACGTCTGTCAGCCTCTCACTCAACTCTGTAGCATTCATCTTTTTGTCAAATCTTAATTTCATGAACTTGTGCATAGCTGCGTCAGAATACTGGTACATCTGATTAATACGTCCCATAGTGTGAACAGAATGCAAAATTCGACTTATTTTATTGGCATGAGGATGTCGTACGAGCCATGCAGTTGGATAATTTGCAATGGGTTTTTTCCCCATCAAACAAGTGATCCACGGTGTAACGGTTGCAACTCCAGTTAAAACTACCTGGGTATCCGAGTCGCTCGTCAGTATCATGCACCGCTTCTGTGACTTTGACAGTTGTTTGTAAAACTGTAACTTGGCCACATTCATATTCCAAAAATCGAAATTACTCTTAAGTCCTTCCATTGCCGGTGTACCGCGAAACATACTCCAGCTGGCAGTAAGAGCGTTCATGTAGTCTTGGTTTTCCGTGGTTATGATCGGTCGGAACCCACTTTTGTGAAGCATGTCAAAGTCTTCTATCTCCTGTTTCCGAGTTGGTGCAATTAAAGTGCTCTCGTAACACGTCAAGTACAGCATCCCCATTAGAACAGAGAATGCTATCCAAGTGCCGAAGAGAATACTTGGCTTAGCGTCTCGTTCGCTCTGGAATAGCAGAAGTGCCAGTACAAAGAAGACCGGGTACCCAGTCTTTGAAAGTATGATGGCGGAAAGAACGACTGTGATGGCAAACAGTGCCCAAGTTACAGTTTCCATTGGGTTGAGCAGAGTGAAAAGATCCGGAGACGTCAGCGTCGTCGTGTTCAGGCAATACATAAAGTTGAAGTAACTGAAGCCTGTATAAACATAAGTGGAGTATGTGTAGTCGTATTCCACAATTTGAAGAAAAGGTATAATACCCGACTCCGGTAAACTAAAGTTGGAGGATGGGACCAAGCTGGAATTCAGAAACTGGGACAGCTCTTTCATTAGTAAAACAACCGGATACCCGAACCCAGCCGGATTGCGACCATTAACTATTTCACGATAATCTCTGAACCGGTGTGATTGTTGTGAGTAAGTAGTTGAAATGAGGAAAAAGCGGTTACGATTATAGTTGTATTTACAGTTATTCAATCTCGACTTGACGTCGAAGGCCACATCAAAACTAGCCCTGTCCATCGGCCATGTTTGGGGGCACGGAGGGAGCTTGACTATTTCCAGGTATTCCCAGCACACTTTCTCTAACCAGGTGCAGAAGAAGCGGAGGGAGTAAATTCGCATGACAATGAAAGGTGTGCTCCTGTACGAGATATTTCTTGAAATCTCAATGAGTAGCACGTTGTATGGTAAATCTTCGAGGTGAACAAGGTTATCCCTCGGATCAGCCCAGTTCGTATTCTTCACGACCTCGTTCTCTGTGAATGAGAAGATGAGAACGTAGTCATGCTCTCTCCCACCTGGCCTCATGTGTCCGCTGAGCGTCAAGGGTAAGTTCATCTGTACTGGATGATAGTATGTCACGAAAATTATCTGAGCTACGCAATTCAGCCTTGTGCTCCGTAAGAGTTTCGCAATGTGGAAATGCTGTTTTGTGTAGAAAATAGTGTAGGGATGTATTTCCGAAGACATCAATTCTAGATGGTAAGTGGACATTTGCGCCTCCAATGGACGGAGTGCGTGAACCATGACTGCTGTGAAACACTCTTTCAGGGGTGGTAATAGATGATGCGTTTGGAGAGGACCTGTTAGATGTTTAGTGCACGGCGTGTGGGATTTTGACGTAGCTGTCGGTGCAAATGCTATAAGTAAGAAATGGAAAAGTTTCATCGTTTTCAGAATATCGTGAAAGGAAAGATAGACTCGTTCGCTGATAATGGAAAACATGTAGGAATTGACTCCTTTCACCAAAAATTAAGATTCTTAAATTATTTTTCCAAGTGTATCACTTTCGGGGATGAGGGGTAGCTTTGATTGATATTTGTTGGATTCCTAAACTGGATCTTAAAGGCTCCTTGTTGAATGGAATTTCCGGAGGTGAAGAAAAGCTAAGTCCTCTAAATGGATGTTACGCCAACTACCAACAAGAAAGTTTTCCCCAACAGCTTCCAAGCGTTTACGATTATGAACCGTACATTGTGTTTGTCGTGGAAACGATTCGATGGTACACACTACTCATTAATGATTAATGATGACTCTTGGAATGCAAACATCAGAAAAGAAAAATCCTTGAGAACATTTAAAGTTGTTATCAGTAACTCGTTTAAAGAACCAGGCAGATATGCTGCAGAGCACGGATAAGCAAGGCGACTCGCTCTTTTAAAACGAAGTACTGTCCCCTGAGACTCAGTGGAGGTAAACGATTATCATCAAGGGGCGTCGAAACGGGAACTTGATTGTGTCTACAAAAGCAAATACAAGTTATATGAGTAAGCCTTGGGAATTACGTATAAACTCGTGTAACGGAAGAAATCTTGTGGACTTACAAGGGGACGTTTTCAGGTGTCCGCGGCGCACAGTGCCGACACCACATGCAGCGCGCAGCTCCCCCATAATGATTACCACTCTGGAAGCGGTAGGTGCGGAAACTCAGATTTGACCCTTCTGGAGGGTCACAAAGTTTGAGGTCAATAGTTGCAAAGGGGGGGGATACGTGCAAACTGAAAAATCCCATGTTAAATCCCATAAGGATTTCCGGTTTTCCATTTCGAGTGAGTCCCCATTAGTACACACGGTGAGTCATGGGACGAAAATTGGCTTCGAAACTGTTTTTACCTCAAGGCGGTGAAATTTTGAGAAAATGAGAAATTTTGGTTTTGCTAACTCTCCAAGTGGATAATACCCATATACAACAGCAGTAGAGCCGTTTTTGAGCGTCTTTTCAAAAATGGCTCGAAATGGAAAACTGGGAAATCCTTCTGGGATTTAACATGGGATTTTTCACTTTGCACGTACTCCTCCTTTGCACATTTTGACCCCAAAATTTTGTGACCCTGTGCAGAGGGTCACCAGAGCTCTGGTGGGGTCAACCTTGAGTTTTCGCACGTACTGCTTTGCAAGAGGTAATCTTTATGGATAGGCTCTGCGCTGCATAGGGCTTCGGCGCTGTGCACCACGAACACCTGAGAATTAGGGATGTCCAAATACTGATACGGTATTCGCATCTTGGGTGATACTGATACGGATACTGATACGATACGGCCAGTTCTCGCATCAAGATGGCGCATAAG
>WJFA01004758.1:0-10223 GCA_009870155.1 Pseudobourletiella spinata
CCGTTTCCAACGGGCTTATCCCGTGTCCGTACCCGGTGTAGTGGTGGAAACGAAACGGAAACGGAAAATAGGACACGAAACGGAACGTGAACAGCTCTAGTTCAGATGCAGCAAAAATTGATGAACCAGGCCTGAAGCGCCGTCTCGTTTCACTTTTACGGTAATGTTGTAGAAAACCATGCGATTTTACTCATGCGCTATATCTCCGGTACCAGTGAACCGATCTGACCAAGCATAGTACCAAACAAAATCTTGAAGCCTCTGCTTTCGTTTGCCTTTGAAGTACTTCAAAAAGTGTATGTTTTTGAACCTGTGCTCCTACATGGGTATGGAAGTAGTAGACCTTTACGCTAATTTCAGACTTCGGAACTTTCCGATTCCGAAGCAGTGCGTTCCGTTCCAGTTCCGGATTCTGATCGGAACGGAATCTTTTCGTTCCGATTTCAGGTCGGAACCGGAAAGTTCTGGAATTCCGCGTTCCGATTTACATCACCAATACTATGATGAAACTGGGTGTGGCTGCCGCGTATGGATGAGATGGAGGGAAATACTGGGGGAATTGACAGGATTAGCACTGCACAAGCAGAGTCAATGGAGATGGCTACCGTGCGCAGTAATAAGGTGGCTGGACAGGTAGCAGTTAGATAGGCAGAGAGGTCCTCTTTATTGTTTCCTCTTCCTCCGAGCGTTCCCCAAAGACTAACTCCTGTCAATACACTCCGCGAGCAGGAAAACTTGCTCCGCGATCAAATTAGCAATACACATACCACAAAATGGAAATGAGCGGGCCGCGGACATCGCCGCACTATCCGCCCGCTGAAGAAAAAAAATCAACGATTTTTTTGGACAAAAGAAATTATGGAAGGGCATATGAGATGGGGCAAAACAATAAGCGGAAAGCAGTACTACAATACGAAACAACAGTGGGGCATGGGTATCCTACTGAGGGGGTTGGGTATGGGATTGGTTCTAAACCCATTTTCCACCACGATGGCGGTTAGCCCGGCGGCGTTGTTCCGGGGTTGTGCGCTCCCTACGGGGAACCGGAGGGTTCGTACAGGCTGTGCGAATGTGCCCGAGTAGTCCACAGCGGGAGCACTTAGCCCGGGCGTGGGAAGCATCATAAGGGCCCACTCGAAGTGTGTCAGGACAAACGACGTGTATACGACGTGATCCTTGGGCGGTTGCTTCCACACGGAGCTGTGACCTAACGTTGTCCATCCGATGGGGGCATTTGGAGGGCGGGGGAACTGGCGCTGGTGGTGGTGAGTTGTCTCATCTTCAATGACAATTATCTCCGGCAGAGGGCGGGCTTAGGAGCTGGGGCGGTTGTTTTGGTCCGCCGACGCGGCTTGAAGCTCCGATGATGAGGCGGTAGGCTGATTTGATGGTCCCGTTCCACTGGGCTCATTCAATATGGCGCAGATCAGTTGCTCATGATCTTTGGTGATGGACGGAAATAGTGATCCCAAAATGCGCACCGGTTTGGGGAGGCCAAGCAGCTGTCCAACTTGTTCATCCGAAAGGATTTGTATTGGGTCCATGTCCACGGTCCTTGCCTTGCTGATGACGCCAAGCCACAATTTTGGCGATGGCAGTTGCTTCCAAGGTGGTGAGGGCGCGATCGAACAGCTCCTGGACGAACTGGAGAGTAGGGACCGGGTCAAAGGTCGTCGGCGGGGGGAGGATGTTGACCTTTTGGGATTCATTTTTGACTTCCCAGGATTGAAGGTAATCGAAGAGGGAATCAAGTAGCGCCAAGTCGCGAGCTTTGGACTTCATAGCTGCCCAAGTGATCAGTAGGATGCGAGAACATTCAGCCGCGTAATTTTGCGATTCCCGGGAGACAAAACGGAGAGTTAAGTCGAGGTCCGGCACCAGAGGGAGTTCATGGGTGTAATATGAGGAGAAAATTAATGTGATGGGGGATTGTTTAGCAGAAATTTTGCGGTCCGAAAGGAAGTAGTGGGCAGATTGAATGTCGACATAGTTCAGAAGGACACAGTTAAAGTCTCGGTACAGGAGCGTAACGGTTTGTTTAGCATGGAAGAGGACCTTAGTGATAGCTGGGTTTTGACAAATGGAACGAACTTTATCATAGAGGATTTCTCGATGTGATAGTAGGGGTAGCAAATAGGTGTTGTAGGGGGTGGAAATAGACATGAAGCAAGAGAAAGCGTGACCAAATGTTTGATTGGAAGAAGAAAATAAGGATAGAGCAATTTCTTTTTCATTAATGACCTGTCTGAACATGGTATCGGCAAGAAGACCAGAAACACAAAGCATAACAGGAGTGTGGCGGGGAACAGTAGGGAAAAACTCGCGGTGGTATTGCTGGAATTGCCACATATCGATAGCATTGCTTTCGGCGAGGGAAACTTCGTACGATTCAGCGTTATTCACAGTCTTCATGTGTCGGGTGAGCCAGGGAAAGTCCTGATGTGGTCTCCTGGTAGAACTTATTATTACTTACAACGGTAAGCGACGTTACACTTCGCTGTAACAAGCAAACAAATAGGGTACAAGGCATTAATGGCAAACTACAAGCAGTCAATTTACACAGTGTAAAAAAACAGTAATTAGTCACATAATACAGGCAAAAACAACCCAACATTGGCGAAGCGAGCCAACTAGTCAAAATACTCAAGCGTATACAACACATGTTCAAGCGAAAACACATTTCCCCTATGTAAGGCAGCATAATCTACACGACGTCTTTCACGCAAATTTCACCCAGAATTACTTTTAACAAGTGCGGAAGGGTGGACAGGTGCGTCCTGAAGTAAAACTCTCATGGCGGGAACATCTTTGTTAGCGCGCGCTTTAGGGTCGCGCTCATCCCAAACATTACCTCGTGTGGCGGCACCGGTATCAGCGATATATGGGCGGGAGTTATACACATGGTAAATACCAAATGGCAAGTCATTAAGTACTTGGCGCAACTCAAACGTTAAGTGGGGAATTACTTCTCTGACCAGCCGGAAGGGTCCACACCACTTCTTACTAAGCTTGGCGCTGATCTTTTCCTCAGAATTTGATAGAATGTGAGTGCGTAGCAGTACGAGATCTCCGACTTTGAATTTGCTAACACGGCGATGCTTATTATGTTTGGCTTGCAATTCATAAGCTGTACGCATGTTGCGGAGTACTAACTTGCGAAGCTTGGAAAGCTCAAGCGGAAGCCAGTTCGCGACCTCTACAGGGTTGACGGTGTTACGAAATTTTGCCTGCATTTCCCGGCCAATCGGTTGCTTAATCATACGACCCAAATTCAATATGTCGGCTCCACAACCTAATGACTTCCTGACCATAGTTCTTACGGACAGAGCGAATTTTTGAAGGCGGACGTCCCAATCGGACTGGCGGGCGCCACAGAAGTCCTAGTCATAGTTTTCAAATCGCGGTTGGTACGCTCGACCTGATTCGCCTGTGGGTGGTAATAAGCAACTCGCTTGTGTGTGATGCCCCAGCGTTTACATTGCTGATCAAACACATTACCCTCGAACTGAGTACCATGATCGGTGATTACTCTGGATGGGAACCCGAATCGACAAAATACCTGATCCTCAAGAAATCCGATGATAGTGGGTGCGGTTGAGTCGCGCATCGGATGTATCTCAACCCACTTAGTGAATTCGTCCTGAACCACTAGAATGTACTCATTCTGGTTGGCAGTACGTGGTAATCTGCCTACCATGTCTATAAGTATCGTGTCCATGGCTTCTGATAAGTTAAAATTATGACCCATTAAGCCCACCGGCGCCTGGTTAGATGGCTTAACGAGTTGGCAGATCTTGCAAGATCTTACAAAATGGCGGATATCCTTCGTCATATGAGGCCACCAGAACCTCTTCATGACAGCGTGCCTCGTCTTTTTAAACCCGAGGTGCGCACACTGGGGAACATCGTGAAGGGAGGACATAACTTTAGAGCGTAATGTCAGTGGTACGACTGGAACTAACATGGTTGCCTTTTACATTTCCTGCAGCCTTTTTAGCGACATCTCGCGACGTTGAAGCTTTCGAGTTTCTAGTTCTGACAATTAAAGTGATTTCTCAACATTATTGAGGGTTTCCAATACCCTACGCTTGGCCAAGCGATTTTTCTGAATATTACGGCAGTTCGTCTTTGCATTATCTAACCGTGACAGACGGTTTTTCAGGAGGGATACGGTTTGGCTGCTGCTAGTTTTCAATTCGTCCTGTTTATCGTTGTGCAATCTAGCGGCCTCCTCGGCTGCTCTAAATTTGTGTAAGTCAAACATGGCGTACTTGGGTACCCGTCCACATAATAAGTCCTCAACCATTTCGAATCCAAAGGTTCTATCATCGGAAGCCTCGTGCGAGGCGTCCCGCGCGCGAGTTTTGGTTCGTAACAAATCAATAATCTGAGCTAGATCTGGCTGTGCTAGCTGAGCCGCGATCAGCTCGTCGCGCTTAATGTCCGAAGCCAAATAGTGGATGTAGGGGATAAGCTCTCCATCGGCGATATTGTCAAGCAGTTGATCAGGCTGCGTTGACTGACTAGATACCCTGCTTAGAGCGTCCGCAAGTTCATTATCCTTGCCCCTAATGCGCTGGATCTCGTAATCATATTCCTCCAGCTCTATACTCCATCTATCCACCTTAGCCTTTTTACTTGTATTGTTCTTCATCCATGTGACAGCTTTATTGTCCGACTGAATGATGATTGGTTGACCGGTGATTAGGTCATGAAACTTCTGGAGCGCCCACACTATAGCGAAACATTCCTTCTCATACACCGTCCACTTTCGCTGGGACTCATTTAGCGTAGCGCTACGGCATTCTATAATTCTTTCCTGATTGTTTATTTCCTGCAATAGGACGGCGCCCATCCCATTGGCGCTAGCGTCGGTCTGAACCACAAATGGGTGGGAATAATCGATGCCTTGGAGGTAGACTTCACGTTTCATTTCCTCCTTAATGGCATTAAATGCCCTCTGTTGGAGCAAACCCCAGTGCCATGGAGTTCCTTTCCGCAGTAATTTTGTGAGAGGGGCGGCAATCGTGGAGTAATTCCGAACAAAGGTGGCGTACCACGCCGCTTTACCCAATAAACGAAGGAGGTCTTTAATATTTTCCGGAGGTGGGAAATCAGTAATGCCCTGCACCGTATCAGGATTACGTTTAAGACCATTGGGTGTTATAAGGTGTCCCAAAAACTCCGTCTGTTGCGTACAGAAACTGACACTTCTTGAGATTTATAGTAACACCAGCCTGGTGGAGGATGGAGAAAACGATCCTCAGGTGTTTCAAATGTTCGCTATATGTGGCGCTGAAAATAAGGCCATCGTCAAGATAAACGAGTATGATAAGAGATAAACTTAAACAAGTGATCCTTGAACGCCATGGTCATGAACTGGTGGAACGTGTGAGGAGCATTGCACAAGCCGAATGGAAGACGCACAAACTCATAATGGCCGCCACCCGGAACGCTAAAGATGGTTTTGGGTATAGATTCCTCATCCAACCGAATTTGGAAATACCCATTGCGCAAGTCAAACTTACTGAACCATTTATATCTAGCACGTGAAGCAAAGGCGATCGGATGCCAATCGGATTCATTGATTGAATACAGATGCCGCCTAATCCTTCCAGACTAGCGTCGCAGTCAATGCGGATCAAGCCATCAGGATGAGGTGGTTGTGGACACGGCACATTGCAGATAGCATCCTACAGTGTCTCCAACGCTGTCTGACATTCGGGTGACCAGACGAAAGCAGCGTCCTTTTTAGTGAGCTCCTTGTGTGGATGACCAATTTGGCGAAGTTCCTTATAAAGCGACGGAAGATTTTGACGCAACCAATGAAAATACGTTAGTAGGATTCATTGGTATGGGCAGGTCCACAACTTTGGCAATCCTATCCGTGTAGACTTTAATTCAATCTGCACTGATTAAGTATCCCAGATAATTGAGGCGATACAGTCCAAGAAAGCACTTCCCAGCGTCAACGGTGCGTTGAATAATTGCTTAAAATCGTTGCAGGAGTTCAGTAAAGATATTGCTTCATGGTGTCGGCCCATAGGATGACATCGTCGATGTAGACAAGAGCTCCACACCAATTAAGAGCTGCTTCAGCATGGAGCGTTGTAATTCGCTGTACAAGTGGACATATCCAAACGGCATCGTGACGAACTCGTGCTTTCCTAGGTGAGAGGAAAACGACGTCACTATCTGCGTGCAAATGTAATTAGTGAAATCCTTGCACCGGGTCGAGTGAGATGAAGTACTAGGTTCCAATTATCGCGTGCACAGCGTCGTGAATGTTGGGTAGCGGAAACTTATCCTTGCATTGCGCGTTCAGTTTTTGAAGGTCAACGGACATGCGAAAAGTCTAATCCTTCTTCGGTACAACTACTTGTTCCAACGGTTGAATGACACCCATTGAGAACTTCCGTGGGAAAATCTGGGTTTCATCCAAGGCGTTGACGACGAAGGTATGAGCCTTTCCGTTTGCGAAGGTGACCAATGAGCAGAGTAAGAGGCAGAACTTATAGTGTGTAGATCGCGATGGAATTAGTATAGCATCGCTGTTGAAATCCATCTTTCACCTAACCTGACTAGGCTGGAATGAGATTATTGGTAGTTCATGCGGTCGAGAAGTAAAATATTTGAAATCTTGGATAGGTTCAGTGGATGTGTGGGTCTGAGTGAACAGTAGTGGACGACATTGAGGTGCGATCTTCACTAATCTGGGCAGTACTGTGAGGGTTTTGCTGACGAATTTTTTGGGCTAGAATTGAGATTGATCTGCAACGTACTTGGTCCAGATGGCGTTGAAATCTGCATGAGGATCTCTAGAGTCCCTGGTGTATTCCGCATGGGTGACTTTCGCCCAAGCCTTGACATCGGCATCCGGTGAATTCTCAAGCAGCTTATAAAAGAACTGAATGCAGAATCTTGTGTCCTCATGATATCGAAGGACTTCCATTTCATAATTTTCTGAATAATGATGGGGATCTTGTCCTCATTCAAAGTTGTCCAGAGTTTCCATTATTTTTTAAGGCTTTGAGTAGATCCGAGGCTGCTTTCTCTGCCTTGAACTTCATTTCCAGAGCTGAGACGGCCTGCTGTTGAGCCTTGACGTGCAGTTCCTTTTGAGCGGCAGCTAGTTTCAAAGCAGCGAGCTTCATTTGGATCTCGGCAATAGCTGCGGCGTCGATCGTTCCAGAATTCTATGTCTTGATATCCCCTACGAATTGATCCAACGGGGTAGCCATTGTGGATTTATTTCTGGGTGTTGTTGGTAGTGATTTCATATTATAACAGGTTGCGGCACGTTTTAAACTAATGGGTGTGTCGTGGCGATTGTAATCTAATATATTTTTTAAAAAAATATTGAATAGATTAATAACCTGCAGTACTAAAATGCAATAAGCAGGTGCTAACTGAATTATAACAGTATAAATGATAGAGCATGCAATTGCCCAATGCACTAGGTGACGTCGCGTTGTGTGCAACTGGAGTGTTATATTACGTTAGGCCCACTTGTACAAAATTTTCGTGCGGGAAGCCCCATGAATTCGCTTTGTGCTACCTTGATGTAGTACTTCTTATGCCGTAGCGACGCTGGAATGTTCTGGGTGTATCTCGAAGTACGCACTATTTGCCATAAGTAGCAATAAATTTGCTTGCAATCATTTGAGATAAAAATTTATGCATGAGTGTGCGTGGTAATCTGGGTATAAGGCGGAATGATGCAGTGTCACGCTTCACCAAAACGGAGCTTTAGGGTTGTACCTTACGGGTAAAAGATGGGTACGGTGTGTCACTTCACGGTGTTGGAGTCCTATGTTGGGGTTTTATGAATCTGCTGGGTTCTAATTAGTTGGGAGTTAACATAGAGTGATTTGCTTGTGCATGAACGACTGACTAGAACTTTCGGATGCGAAATGGCCTAGCGTACAAAAACCAAGTTCACTATTTGGCCTTCCCATAAGTATGCCACTGGTGCACCACATTGAAAAAAGATCACCGTAGAACACCAAGTGCGCTTCAAGCTGTTTTATGCCTGGATGCTGCCAAAGCTAAAGTAGGTACATACTGTCGTAGTCATAACTGTCAGTAATCTAATTACATGGGTCAGAAATCTGCCCATCATAGACTTCCGGGTTTCAACCATCTAATTTTGTGTTCAGATTGTATTTATTAAATTTGTACGAGTTTTTTGATGAATATAACTGGGCTTGGGTGGGTTTTGGAAGTCTAGAAAAGTAGTTGGGCTGGGTGTGGGCGGATCACTGAATTTTGTTTGAGAACTTAGGCGGTTTTAGGATCAAATAGGTACTTAGGCCTCAGGTCTAATCGTGACGTTTATCCAAAAAATGATTCCGCAAGAAAATTATACGATGAAAAAGAACTTCCTTTTGGTGCGGCAGTTTTTGTAGCACGAGAAGATTTCCGGCAACAACTTTCTGTTATCAAACGTCGAAAAATTAGTGATTATCTCATTTTGTTCAAGCTGACTCTAAGTCAGAACATGCGGACATCGGACGAGAAAAAGACCTTTGCGGAATGGCTAATTCAGTTAGGGAATGACACGATAAACGCCTGAAATAAATTACTTTCATAGAAGCAACTACCGCGAATGGCTTTGTGACCATACATGCCACAATTATAACAGGTTCCTCGAAATGGGACCGTAGGAATGAGATCATTTTCGATCTGCACTCTGAGATCAGGTTGGGTGGCTGCCGCTGCGTTGATTGCGCTCCAGAACGGATCTTCTCGAGGCAGATAGTCCTCCAAGCGCTCAGCAAACCTGAAGAGCTGTTATCTAGTCCAGGGATCCCGCTGGCGGGGCATGACCGCAACAATTTGGGGGAGCAAAGCGCGAAGCGTAGAACGCATTACCTCCGCGTCCGAAGGTTCCCGTTCCGACGTCGTCTCAAGGTGCATGTGAATGCGCCAGGCAAATGCCTGTACTTGCTCTACCAAATCTTGACGAGGTGAAGCCATGATGAGGGGAAGGGCTTGTCCAAGCCTTGATCTTCGTACAAAGATCGAAAATGGGTTGAAAGATTAACACAAACTCAAGGTAATAACCAACACTAATACGTAACTTAAACTTAAAAGTTTTATAAAATTATTACCAAGAAAATTATATTCAACACGCGTAACACGGGAAATAAACATGACAAGTCCACTGCTCTTGTCCGAAAGCAGAACTCCAGAACCAGAGTGTCCATTCTACGAAAGATAAGATTTGAGAACATTGAAACTTAGATAACATGACGTAATTAGAATATCCTGCTAATTTACGGTAATCTAGGTTTCCGTCTAAGATTACGGGGTTGACAATCATTTAAAAGTGGAGAAGGAGTGGCAAAATAGCAGCCTTTCTTACATGGGGCTCAAATTTATCAGAATTTGTCAGTTTTGGAGGGTCGACAGAAATTAAAAATTGTTCAGGACGCTCATGAAATCGGAAAAGGTTTTTAACACTTTGGGTACCTGAAGGTTCAACACCAGGATATGTAGCCAATTCATAAGTTAAGGAAGCAGTAATTTTGGTTATTTGGAGAGGACCGATCCATCGCCACGAAAATTTCTTAGTAAATCGTTTACTTTTATCAGATTAAAAATAATTGCGCAGTAAAACTAAATCTCCAACCTTAAAAGTCATTGGGTTATGTCGAGAATTATAAAATTTCGCTTGAGATTTCACATAATTTTCCATATTTTATCGAGCAAAAGAATAAATTTGGTCCACTTGTTCCACTATCTTAGATACATACTCGATTCGAGGTATAAAATCATCGTTACTGTCGCCCTTAATTACTATCTATTAGGGATGGGAAAATATCGATCTCGACAGTGTGTCAGTATATCGATTGTATCGACGCACATTGCTTAATTATCGTCAATTCTCGAATATCGACACAAAATTTGAATTAAACATATTTACGGTGATTTTTTTGATTCAGTATACTGGAAGAGCCTTATTCATTAATAATTCGAGAAAAAAATCATTTAAAAATGCGCCGCCCTTGGGTCTAGAGAGGTTTCTCAAATCTTCAAATTTGAGCTGGACGATGGAGAAAATAGACTGTCTCCTCGTCTGCCCGAATACTGAATTTCAAGTCTTTGAACTAGTTAGTTTTTATCGAATTTCTGGAATCATATAACTTGGGAGGACACAAGGGGTAAGTTTTCATGTAAAAGGTCAAAGGTTGGTACTTTTTTCACCTGTTTTACCACGC
>WJFA01004759.1:0-10223 GCA_009870155.1 Pseudobourletiella spinata
GTGTTATGACAATACAATAGTCTCCCGAGGAATGTATTGGTCTTGCATGCCGCACCAACTGAAAGTTCACTTCCGCAGTGTCCATGTATTGTGTCAGACAAGGTCTCAGTGCGACAAAACAAAGGCACTTGAGCACGCTAAAACTCGCCGTCAGCAGCGTTTAGGCTCAATCATTGATTGTGCAGGGTTAAGGTAGAGCAGTAGCTGTGTCACAAACTGTGTTTAGAAGGAATAGTTAAGTGCCCACTTGAGTTTGAGGAAAATAAGAACCAGCTGTATTCAAAGCTCTATTTTTGAAAAAAAGGAATTATTTCAGTGATGAGAATTCAGTTACAGAGGTTTTAATACCCGTTTTCGTACGATTCATGTATTTATCAGGTTATGATATATAATTCCTGCCGTCCTCATGGGGGTTCCCTAGCGTTAGAACTGTAGAAAATATTTTCACTAGTTGGCAATAGAAACGGAGTCTCAGTTGAATACATTCACATAAATAAAATATTGATAAATTTATTGAAACCAAATCAATGACTAACGCAATATGTAGTGTAACCGCAGCAAGGCTCACGGTGCAGTTGATAGTAGGCAACCGTGGCATTTAAATTCGAGTGAAACTGCTACATTCCGACATCCCCGTACCCAAATCGTGAGTAGTTAACAACTCGTACTTACACTAAGTTACACTTAAGAAAATGGCTGCATCCTCTGCATTGCAAACTGGACCACGGAGACTGCTGGAAGACGAAAGATCTCTGTTCGACTTTGATCCCCAAGAACCTGATAAGGCAAAATGTAAAGAAAGCCAAAGAACTATTATGGCAAAGAATAGAGGCACGACTGGCCTCCATTCTCATGCGCAGAGAAAACATGGTTATGACACCCAGAAGCGAAAGAGAACAGGAAAAAGGGAAAAGGGAAACCGAAGGTTCGAAAATTACAAAGTAGCAGCAATTTTCGGGCTTAAATTGATGATTCAGTGCTTACCATGTAAGTTGCGGGTCATTGAACTTTCAGTGTACATACAAAATAATTTTAATTTGGTTCATTGAATAGGTGAAGTTATAGCAAAAATCCAGAAAACCCATAATATCCTCGAGAAAATCATTGAATGCCTTATTAGCTAGGTTGACGGCAAAAGACGGCATATCATTTCACTTACTCCAGACGAGTGATGATTTGCGTAATGGCATTAATAACATGATGGAAAAGTTCAACATGAAGGATAGGATGCCCGCATCCGAGAAGACGGTTACAAAGAGAGTCATGGATTATGCAAGTGAAATGAAAATAATAATCAAAAAGGTATTAAATTTAATTTCAAACAATAGTTTATGTTTAAAGAGCTGAAATTGGCATGTAAATTTTGAAATTGCTCTCAGATTATTAGCTCCAGCGTCACTTCAAAAGAATGTATTTCTATCGATGTTGACGAGTGGACGTCCATCTGAAACAGGCGGTACCTGAACATCACCGTCTTTTTGGAAACTGCGTTTTGGAACATCGGTCTTGCACGCATTAAAGGACGGGCCAACGCTGAGAATTTAGGGAACCTGATTGAAAGCCGTTTGGCTTCAAGTTTGGGGTGACCTTCTCTAAAAACGTTGTAATTTTTACAAGCGACGGTGCCCCAGTCATGAAAAGCATTGCGCAAAGTCGCGGATGTATTCGCCAACTGTGTCTGGCTCACGCCATACAGCTGGCTGTCCTCGATGTATTGTATGAGAGGACGAATGCACCGCCTGAGGTTTATGATGACGAAGTTGATGAAGATGAGGAAGAGCTTAATCCCCAGGATGATGAAGAACCCGAGGAAGATGCCAGTGATGACGACGAAGATGAGTCACTTATTCTAGAGCCTTCTGCAAATAGTGCTGAAGTGAAAATTCTCTCGGTAAAGTCGGCTATCCAGAAAGTAAGGTCAATAGCCGTTGTGTTTAAAAAATCTCCGATGAGTAATGAGATTTTGCAGAAATACATACTGCAAAAGCTGGGTACCGAGCGAGCATTAATGCTCGACTCCAAGACAAGATGGAGCAGCCTTTACTTGATGTTAGAGCGGTTTTCGACGGTTTCAAACTGCGTCGAAAAAGCCCTGATTGACGTTTGTTCGTCAACACAATTTTCATCCGGCGAGAAAACGATCATCCTTGCTTTCGTGAAAGTCCTTGAGCCCGTTATGGAAACGGTTAAGGTTCTATCCTCAAGAGAAAGCAACCTTTTGAGGGCACGCATAGCTTTGAAGCTAATGCTACTGCAAACATCAAGGAAGCGCAACCAAATATCCCCGCGTTTATCCTATAAACTTCATCAGCGGATAGCTGACAGGTGGGAAACCAGTGCCGCGGTTCTTTACTACCTGCATCACGGAAAATACGCTGATACGCTTCCCCCAGTGCTAGTTGACTCCGAAGACCTCAGATGTGAGGATATTTTTGCCGAAGAAGATGACAGTGACGATGGCGTCACACCAGAGGACATAATGGAACTTTTTGAAATCCCAACAAAGGCAGCAATCAAATCTTACGTTGTAAATTTGATTCAGCATCATTCGGCAGATGAAACTCGGACTACGCTAGAAAATAATGAATTCGAAATGGTGGAACCTCCTGAGGCAGGGGAAGCAATCAAACTTTACAAAGATCACCTTCATGCTCAGCTCACCTCAGTGGATACTGCCTTTCAGCACCCCTGCCCACAGGAGTCAACACTGGGTAGAATAATTACAGGACAGATGACGAACTTTGAAAAGTCCGGTGTTCGAGGTCTCTTTCTGAGCAAGGCCTATGCTATGCTTCTAACCATACGGCCTACGTCGGTAGAGTCTGAAAGGGCATTTAGTGCAGTTGCCCTTACATGCACTAAAATACGATCTCGTTTACACGACAGTACGCTCGATAATCTTTGCTTTCTACGTTCTTTATTTAGAAACCCCAGTGCAGCCACTATACCCATTAAGTGTTAATAATTTAATTTTATACGAAATAGGACGGAAACGGCTGAAACCTTAAAATTGTGATATCTATGCATTCTTCTCATGCAAATATCTACTATGCATTCCTACTTTCCTTTGTTATGTATTGCTGTGGTTATTATTATGGAAACATATGTTTTAGTTTAGAACGTATTGAACTCAATAAATAATTGACATTTTTTGTTGCCATATGGGAAATTCTTTATTATAAATCAGTGCTTTCAAAACTATTTTGAGAAATGACAATTAAGTTGACAATTACAGTTGAGAATTTAGAAGTAATTCTATTTTTCAATTGTAACGCTCCGATGAAATATTCATAATTATTCATTTGTCAATTGTCATCGCGCGAGAAAATATTTTAAATTTTCAATTATCAATTGTCATCGTGCGTGATAATAATTCTAATTTTCAATTGCAAATTATCATTTTGCGAGCAAACAGTTGTGTTTTCCAATTGTTAATTGTCATCGTGTGTGCGAATGATTAAAACTTTCAATTGCCGATTGTCATGTCACGAAAATAATTTAAAACTTTAATTCTCAAATTGGCATGCAGAAAAGAAGCTAGTATGTTTTTAATTGATAGTAATTGATTTACAGGAATAATAAGGTAGAGCAATATATCTGTCGGAGGAGTAATGCGTTAGGCCTATAAAGCGATATCAAACTGGTACTAGTGCAATCGCTGTCACCAAAATTAATTAGTAGTCTTTTTTTACTAAACAGTACAATCGGGCCGACTGTGCAATGCAGCAATGTGGTCTCAAAGACCCGCCCCCGTAGTTCGTTCAACCACGACTTGTAAAACGTTTTGCAATTTGCTCCACGTTAACTTGAGCATAATTTGACAACTTCCATTATCAAGCAGTTATTGCTGCCTATTCCGTATTCATACTGCTCCATATAATGTGGAAACAGTTGAACATAGGCATTTTTATTTAGAATAGGGAGAAATTTATTTCTAAGTTGTCAATTTGCTATCAAACTACACAAAAATTGTTTCTCAATTTTTAATTTCATTTGCAACGGTTAGGGAGTTTATTTCTCAATTCTCAATTGTATTTTCAAAGGAAACTACATATATTTCTCATTTCATAATTATATTTGCAAAGGACACGACATTTATTTCTCATTTTTCAATTGTATTTCGAAAGGACAGGAAATTTAGTTCTCATTTCTGAACTTTACTTTGAAAGGGTGTAAAAATTAGTTCTTATTTCTCAATTCAATTTAAAAAGGGCACAAAATTTATTTCTCAATTGTATTTTTCATTTATGAACGACGCGAAACTTAATTCCCAACTATAATTCTCAATTTTAATGTCGTTGAAAAAAAATAGTTGTAATTCTCAATTGCAAAGGGAGCACGTAGTTTTCAAAGCACTGTTATAATCCACGGTAAGTATGTTAATGCACGTAATCTTACATCCTGTTTTTATTTACAAAATTAAAAAAGGATGTGTAATAATCCGTAAGGGCGGATCTTCGAAGACGTTAAACAAGACTACGTAGAAGAAATCGAGGGATATTTTCGTGCTGGGAAGCTACTTTTCGCTCGGTGAAGGAAATTTGGGAATTACTGTCTTTCCCAATGTCGTGTTATTATCTCATGACGTCAATTTTTGGGGACGACGAACGAGTCCAACCGGGAGAGGGAACATTAAATTGAATCCATCTTGGAAGAAGTGAAGGTGTCCAATTCATCCGAAGGTGTATGAACAAAAAAGGTAGCGGCGGCAGCTTCCGAACGAGCCGATCAAGTATCGGTAAAGGAGCAACAATAGCGAATCCCCCGATACACCAGAGACACCACGATTTCAACCCATTCCTCCAGTGTAATCACTGAATGGGGAGGCATGAATTTCACCCCTTGGACGGTCATTCAGCTATAGTTATATGCTTAATAGATGTGCGTACCTACAGGAAAACCTGGACGTGGTTTGAAAGGTTGGCTAATGACGTCGCTGGACGCGGACGTGGAAGATGACGAAGAATAGTCACGTTTGGTGTGGCAAACTGTAAAGGTAGATGTCTATCCACTCCCACCCAAGATACCTCAAGAAAAATTGTTCAAACAGGATCACGACCGCAGTGTGAACTTAGAGGTCAACGTGGATACCACAGAGGCGATCGATCAAGAGATGAAACCAGCAGTAAGAGTAAAGAATGGTATTGATGCCGCAGACGGAGCCCACACTTATTTTGGAAAACTAATCACGTAAGATTTTTGTACTTCAATGGAATCCTTCCTCATCTTGGCCAGTTTTCTGATAGTTTCTCCTTGACTGTCTTTGGTCAAATGGTACTGGTGGAACTGAAGTATATGTCCAACGTTGAGAAATCCAGATACAACCCAGAAAACCCTGCTATCAAGTTCTTCTACAGAGAGGAACATCTGCGGAGAGCCGTCCAAGATACGTAATTTATTTCCGGCATCTTAAAATTGTTTTCTGTAGATTTCTCCATAATGGCTCGTGCTTATGGGATACTCACTGTGTCTAAGACGGATGTAAAACGTTCCATTGCAACGATGACGACCATTGGACGTACTGCGTCCGAACTTTTGCAGGCCATGTGTGAAAAAACATTTAACACAGGGTAATGTGATAAAAGTAGTATGTAAGAGTATACAGTATATAAAATACTAGTAATTGTTTTTTAGCGGCAATATTCTGTTAGTAAATTATTTTTGCTATATGTTTACCGCATCGAAAATAGTAACCCTCATCGTCCAAAGGCTTATTCATGCATTAAAAAGTACCGGTAATATTATCTTATGATGTCAGCAAATTTTTAACTGGTTGATTTCGGTATTAAAATGTACTTTGTCAACGTTTAAGTTCAGTAACTAAGATTAATGAAGTTGCATTCTTTTTCCGTATAAGCAGACTTAAATTTCGAGTTTTTTCCAACTTTAAATTAATGGAAACCATAACGTAAGTTTAGCTATGTCAATTTATATCGTGAGCATTTATATTTCAATATTATATTTTAAGTGATTTTAAGTAATAAAGAATATGTTACAGCAGTATTATAACTTATTTCTTTCATCATCATGTATGTCACAATTTGACATTCCATGGTGGCTGTTCTTGAAATGAAGTAGTAAGTTATCGTTTCTCTTATAGAACCTTTTACAGTATCTCGAACATTGAATCGGTACCACAGGTTCCACTAATATATTCACTCGATGTAATGTCCATATCTCCCGCATCTTACTCCATATCGTAGCTTGCCTCCCTTTTATGCAAATTTGAACCAAATATAGGTGTCGTCATATAGCACTGCATAAATCTTACAACATACGGATATGCAATACTCACCCCATCGTGACAGACCGTGAAACTGATTTCAAAATTTTGCAAAAAAGATTCGAAACTAGCAAAATGAAGGGGTTTGTCCACTTTTCCCAAGTAAATGAAGTCCATTGCCACCAAACAAGAGGGGGAGTCCAAACACACAACGGTAGCCTGGCATTCGTTTAAACAATTTTGAAAGTATCGAGAAGTCTGCGGTAATCTATCCGCGCACAATATTAATTTTTATCAATATTTATTTAAATTACCAAGTAACAGTTTTCAAGATCACGCTTGCAGCTAGTATTTTCTTATGTGCCCTGAAGTGCTCTCCCTTTTCCACTAATGTCACATCCGTGAGGAAATCTCCACACGTAAAATTCTGAAACGTCATTTTACTGTCTCCTCTCAAAATCCTGCGAAATGGCATGCCGAGTGGATTTAATTAACCTTCAATCAACTACTTGATGAGATGCCCGAGGACTTACGACTCGAAAAATTGATTCCAACCGACTTAATTGAACCAAATATTCCGAATAGATGCAAAGTAGGAAATGCCTAATTCAGTAGCCTTCCTTGTGTCACAAAGCCTTGACATACCGGCACATTTATGTAAACTACATTATTCTAAAACTCCCAAGGACCCACATTATCATGTTCCTTTCAGTGGTACTGCATTCATCCCTTGTCCATGTGCTCATGCAGATAACAATTAATCGTTAGGAGGCCCTTGCAGGTCATATTCCATGCTGTCCCAGGGAGCATTGAAAGTCATAGAAATATAAATCTATGGCGAGTGCATGTCATCGTGTGTAATTACGTCACAAATGATCATACCTGAATATCTGGCCAACGCATAGTCTCCTGCCCAGTCTGTAAACTGAATCAGTGCCAAATAACTGGGAAAGGTGTCCTTACCGGGTATCACAAACGGGAAGCAGTCACAATTTACATATCGTGTGGGATACCCGGTATGTGTAAATGTTTACAGGATATTCAGCACTCAGTCACGCGAACATTAAAACCGATGGAGTGACAACAGAATAGCAGGTAAATGCGAACACTGTTGAGTATTCGTTAAACTTTTGCCCGATATATGGTAGAAGTGACGGTAACTGGTTATATGGTAGCACAAAAATCCATAATTTTACCAGATATCCTGTACATCGTGCGTTTACCTAGTAGAGCCGGGTAATGGGTGATTATCGATTACCCATTACTAATGGGTAATGGATATTACCGCTACCCATGTGTAATGCGTAATGGGTAATTGGAGATTCGTGCGATGTAATGGGTAATTGCAAATACAGCCATTACTTTCAGCTACAAAACTATATTTTTAGTCAAGCATTGTCACCGTACTGTCGTGCTATCCTAAGTTGAGGTATCATGGATATTAATATAAACGGCCGCATGAATGAGTGAAGGGGACGTCTGTAAAATATGTCACCTAGAATTTTTAGTTTGGCACACTCGTTGTTACTCAATTTGCATTAATAATAATAAGAGGGTGACCGCCATTACAGATGAGATTAAAATCATGCTGAAATTTATTTGTAAACTTCTAAGATTTTTAGTAGAGATTTAAATAGTATTACTCCTTTGTTTATTTTCACGTTTCATTCGATAAAACAACAACTTAGGCTCGATTTAAAACCTACCACAGGAAAGAACCGTCTCTACTTGCAATGCAATGGGTAAAGTAATTGCAATTACCCATTACAGGTAATGGGTAATGGTTTGAAATTCTAAACAAAGTAATGGGTAATTTGTAATTCAATGATAATACATTTTGTCAAGTGATGCTTAATTACTAATTAATAATTAGTAATGGGGCAACTGGAAAAAATTGTTTGTAATGGGTCGTGCTGTAATTACCCCGGCTATATTACCGAGCCACGGCACGCTGAGTTTTCTTACTGTAGATACGGGATATTCTACCAACTCGCTAAATGTAATGTTCTGCTTGCTTACTTAGTGAAAAACATAATTCGGCTTGACGAATGCAGGTATAGAATTTATTAGAACATCTAAGCAACGTAGTATACTTTAGGGGGTAATCCGACTAAGTCTCCTTCCTGTTCTGTAGGAAACAGGTTCAGTTTATAGCCTCAAGTGTTTCAGATTTTTTGTCCACAGTGTAATGCTTTAGGTGAACGAAAGTATAGGGCTCAATAATCTTAACTACCAACACTAACTTTTGAGCGCGACAGCATTTTTCCTCAAAGATGCCTCGGGCATCTGATTCTACGGCCCCTAAAGTTGTTGCTTAACCATTGCTGCGATCAAACGTATTTTGAGCTCTGATAGCAATGTTTACCAATAATTTTTTCCCATGCGTGTACAACACGCAATACAACAGTCTTACGTAAGCAACGGTTCACAAAGTACTGGTTTTCAATTCAGTAAGACAAGAACAAAAGTGTATATGAGTGAAACGAGGATGAAATGAAAATTATAACATCACATGTTTTAATGTGTTAGTGATTACCAAATAAATTGGTCACATTTTTGTCTATTTATTCCTCTCCACCGTCCCCAAACGCTTAATTTCTGCTTGTTCAATTATTCCTACCAGAGAAAGGAATTTCGTTTGGACTACCACTTACACTGTTCTATTGGACGCGCAAAACAATGCACGAGAACTATTCCGGAATAGGGCACTCTTAACCTGGATTTACACGGTGCAAGTTTTCTTTGAAAGAAGTGAAAGACTTTTTCGATCAAAATTTCATTTCCTACAGCATAATTTCCTGGTACGTTTACACAGTGAAATTATTTTGTCATGAAAGGAAATACAGCACGTACCGTTCAACTTTGCTGCAGCAGTTATTGAACGCGAATCAAAATCAACCAATCATGTGTCAACTCTTGAGCAAGATGTGAAAGAAATTGCATCCGGTCCCATTTCCTTGCACTTGAAATTTCTGTTGCGAGGAACACGAAACACGTGAAATTGTTGGTCGTGTAAACGCGCATGAAATGAAATGTAGTACAATATTTCATCTTTCATGGCAGAAAACTTGCATCATGTAAATCCAGCTTTAGAATTACTGAACTGCAACTACGAACTTTACAGCTGTATGAACTAGCTATGTGAAACAGTAGAGCATACGAATATTTTAACAATAATTTGATACCGCCGGGGGAAAGTCGATAAAATTTGAAACAAATTGGAAAATATTGCTGTACTATACTGCTAAGCTGGAAACTTACAAGAGACACTTCTTACATGCCAATGGCACACAGCGCCGACACCCTATGGAGCGCAGAGCTTATCCATAAATATTACCTCTCGCAAAGCAGTAAACGCAAACTCAGGTTTGACCTTTCTGGAGGGTCAAAAAGTCTGGGGTGAAACTATGCAAAGGGGGAATACGTGCAAACTGAAAAATCCGATGTTAAATCTCATAAGGATTTTCCAGTTTTGGATTTCGAGTGACTTCTGACTAATCCACATAGTGCCCGATGGGACTAAAATCTGTCAACACAATTTTTGCCTCAGAATGCCGTGAAATTTTCAGAAAGTGTGAAAAATAGGTTTCGTTGATCACACAAGTTGATAATACTTGAATAAAATAGCAGGGGTGGGATTTTTGCGGTATTTTTCAAAAATCACTCGAAATTGAAAACGGCGATTTTCTTACGGGGTTTAACCTAGGATTTTTCAGTTTGCACATATCCCCCCTTTACATAGTTTGACCCCGAAACTTTGTGAACCTATCGTTGGGCCAAACCTGAGTTTCCGCACCTACTACTTTGCAAAAGGTAATCTTTGGGGCAGTGCTTTGAAAAATACCTGCCATTGGCAAATACGAGTATTTAAGACCATCATTGACAAACACAAATACAGAAATACAAGTACTTACGCCCATCATTGACAAATACAAATATAGAAATACGAGTACTTCAGCCCATCTTTGACAAATACAAATACAGAAATACAAGTACTTAC
>WJFA01004760.1:0-10222 GCA_009870155.1 Pseudobourletiella spinata
AATGGATGTAATTGAATTTCCATCCAAATCGCTAAAATATTGTTCGCGAACTTTAGCAATCTTTATGCCAATTACCTGCAACATAAACTTTTCGCTCCCTCCAGGTCATTTCAGACCAGAACAGATTAAATAATCGCAGTCTTGATGCGTCATCAAAAGTGGAGCATCTGAATACAGAATCGGGCCGGCTGTGTACTGTGCACCGAGATCCCATGACCTTAGCGCTTCTCTGGACGTCATTTTCATAGCTAACGCTCCCATTTTCATTAAATTTTTTCCGAATCCCGTGGTAGGCCTCGCCGCGCATTTTCGCTTTGATTGATTAATCTGCCGTTTCCAGTGATAGGATTTTCCGCCCCTCTTCCGTTGGACAATCGACTTCTAAAATTTGAAGCATTTTCATGCATAAAAATTGCATTACTGTTTCTCAAAATTCATAATCGTATCAGTTTCCTCACCTCTTCTACTGTAAATGCTGTGCTCACTGCGCGTGAATGGTTGCTAACTTCAGAAAGGGCGGAGTGAGAGCTCTGACTACTAAAGTTTTCTCTCACTCTCACTACTGGAATCACCTTTTCCTCTGGTATTGTGCTCGGCCCGGATGTATTATTTTCTATATTAAACCAATTTGAATTGGTTTTTTGAATTTGAAAAAACTTGATATGAAAATGAAAATAGTAGTTTAATTAACCAAGCTATAAAAATTCGCTTGATTTTTCCCCTCCACACCTGTTTGCATGAATCCAGTGAGATCAGCAGGTTGCAGCGTAAAAAATTCCCGCTTCTCATCTTGAAAGCTGTAAATAGTAAAACTGTACCCTTCTTCACTCAGCGCCATCTTGGGAGTGATTTGATTCTGGATAAGCACTAAGTCTAATCATTCGTGTTGCGGGGCCTCATACAAGTGATGCTACAGTGGATAGAGATGATTTTGAGTCAGAGGATTTTAGCAGTTGGCGCAGATTTAGATTTGCAACTGAGGCCAAACTCAAATGTTAAACTTTGCAGTTTAACCGACGAAATGTTATTTTCACTTTCGATAAAATTCGAGCAAATTTTGTGCGTCAATTCTTATAATCTTGAGCGGCTTAGATTTTCTCGTGGGAGTAACTAATAACTTCGTGTTTGAAATCGTTCCTTAGTGATAGTTCTGGTGACATTAGTTACCACACCTTACCACGAAAATCGCAAATCTTGCACGTATTTAATTATTTTTATTTTGCACAGACCACGAATTATCGAATACTTTGAAGCAGTCAGCCCGTTGCAACTCAAGTATTTCGATATCTTCCATTTTAGCTGAAATCCAGGTATATGTATTTAAATGAACACTTTGTGGGGTGCGTAAAACGATCGAAATGTATGTATTGTAAATCATTAGTACTAAATTATCCAAATGGAAAGGAGTTATCTACTGGAAGTAAAGTAAAGGATCCAACTCCACAAGAATTTTCGAAAGTTAATATCTTACTTTTCACGAAGCCGAATTACAGCTTACAGAATTGAAGTTCCAATTTTATTTCGTTAATTCTGTGATTTCAAAATTCTTTCAGGGTTCAAAACAAAGGTGTTTGAGGAATTAAATTATATAAAAGGAGACTTGGAAGTCATTCGCTCGAACGTCTTGCATCAGGGAGCATGTTCCACCGAATGCCCAATCAACATTCCTATCACATCAAAGGAATGTCTGAAGACGGTGGAGCGCCAACTAGGGGACAAAAACATGCAACGGTTAATGGTAAATATTGTCATACTTTTCAAACTTACATGGATAGTTTTTATCTTGTACCCTGAAAAACCCGCTAGCATAGCCCTTACACTATTTGGAATTCATCAATTATGTATAAAGGTAGTACCTCTGAAACCCGTCGAGGTGGAATCTCATATTCCACCCAAACGGCGCAAAATAAATGGGAAGGTCAGCATGCTTTAATAAAAACCCTAGTAAATCCTATAATGATTTCCGAGTATATAACTTAGAGATTACTACTTAAAATCCGGCGAATCATGAGAAAGAAATTTGAGAAAATAGAGCTTTTGAACAACCTCAGTATTTATCACTCATATCAGGATTTTACATATCATTCAGCTATTTTGAGAAATCCACGCACAAATTCAAAACTGAAAAGTCAAAACGTGATTAATCAGGAGTATATTAAGCATCGGAGTCTGCAATTATCCCCTTAGTGATCCACCAGTGGCGTCAAATTTGATTTCAAACAATTGTAGTAGTTACTAATTTGTCTAACAATTTTTTTAAAAATGTTAAAACTCTTTTCTACGTATTTTCAATTGATTCAGAGTTTCAATTATGATTACTCTTAATATTGTAATGTTTTTGCAGGCAAAATGGATCGTTGAAGTTGGTGGTATGGAGTATAAGTCCCACGTTCGAAGATTGTTGAAAAAAATGTTAATGCAATATGTGTTCAGGAATCTCAACTTCAAGGGCCGAAATGAGAAGCTTGCTTGGAGAAGTTGATTCTTGCGGAATGTATAATTGGTGAGTCGTAAGTTTTAATTACTGTTTCTGACTTACAAGGGGACTTTGTCAGGTTTCCGCCGTGCACAGCGCCGGCACCCTGTGCATATCGCAGCTCATCCATAAGGATGACTTTTCTCAAAGCCTTAGGCGCGGAAACTCCGGAAACGGTTTAACCCTTCTGAAGGGTCAGACGTCAAATGTTACAAAGGTGGAATATGTGCAAACTCAAAAATCCAATGTTAAATCCCGTAAGGATTTTTCAGTTTTGCATTTCGAGTGAGTCCCCATTAATTAACATAGGGTGTGACGGGATGAAAATCGACTTCGAAATTTGTTTGATCCGAAGGTGTTATTTTCAGAAAGTAGATCATATTAATTTTGTTTACTCTGAGTGGAACATACACAAACGCAACAGCCATTTTTGAGAGAATTTCCAAAAATCACTCGAAATCCTAAACTGGAAAATACTTATTCAGGTTAGTTAGGGATTAGTTAGTTTTAGCATTGATTGACCCCGAAACTTTTTGGCCCCACTGGGGTTTTCGTGCATTCTGCTTTGTGAGAGCTAATGTTTATGGATAAATACTGCGCTGCATGGGATATAGGTCCTGTGCGCCAAGGACACCTGCCAATGTACCCCTGTCACATCTATAAACATTTCCACAAAGTTTTATTGTCTTTAGGTGGAGTTGTGGCTTCTCACGACGTAAGCCGACATGAAGTAGAAGTCATCTGCAAAAATTGGTTGCGGTACTCCGGAGACCACGAAGGTTGGGGTGAGATGAGAAGAAAGAAGTAGAAGATTTTGTTTAAATCCAATTATTAGCCTACTTATTTAGTTTTATTTTATTTTGCTTATTGAAAAGTTTGTTGAATATTGTTTGAAAGGTCTTCTAAGCGTAGCTTCCAGAGGAAGAAGAGGAACTATGTTAAATCTATGGTTGATTATGTAAACGGAAGTAGTTATGCTATAACTGTGGCCCAATCTGAAGGTGAAGCAGATCCATCTAATTCAGCTTCGAATTCAAGTAGTTCGGATCCTGAGGAAATTCCGGATACATTTTGGCTTACTAGTCTTAAACCCCGTGGCGCAAGTACTTATGTGAAAGCGCGTTCTCTAGATGTTGAGACAGCGCTTCAGGCCTCATGCAACAAGTACATCTGCACCTGAACTCTAAAAATCTGCTGCCGCCAAGCTTGCGCTTTTCTTTACAAGGCGATTATGGATACTTTTGACCCAAAATTTATGGTACAAAACATGGGTGACAAACAGCGAAAAAATTGGGACCTATCATGCCTCTCTTATAACGTTTCGCCGCGGGATATACAAGGTATCCCATAATGATTGGTCACATTTGCTTTCGCTCTAGAGCCTAAACGCCTCAATGCAGAGAAATGATCTTGGTGTTAATCGAAAGCTGAGATTTTAGAATTTTGTTTCGTACCATGGTTGGCTACATCGGCCGAATGGTTCCCGAGGCATGGTGCATGGCTAAAATCACATTGTAATTTAACATTACCGTAAACGGGTCACTTTCTGGCCTACTACTGCTAAACCCCTTGGCGTAGACGCATGTGTGATAGCGCGTTTGGCAAATCTTGAGACGGGGCTTTTGCCTGGTGTATCAATTTTCGCTGCACCTCAACTCCAAAATTGACGCCATGGGATGTGTGGCCTAACTATTACAGCGTATACATTAGCTGAAGATTGCTCGAGGCACTGTAGGAGACAGGATAAAAATTTATGATTTTCACTATTTGATGAGCACCCCAATATCCTACACCACTGCATCAAACAGCTCCGAGTGCACCGAGCGAAAATTTTAACCTCAACATAAACCCTACCCTAATGCTGTGGTGCATAACCCAAAATGGTCTCGTTGCCAACATCATTCGTGCTTTGCACCAACCCATCCTGTGTGCACCACTCCCAGCCTATCGTTATGGGACACCCTGTAGAACTGTTTTGCTGAAGACTACTACTTCTGTATATTCGTGAATGTATTTCGTACGAATTTTTCCGTTGATAAAACGATCGTTTCTACGCGTCCTTCAAAGAGGCGTGTATAGCATGTGACCTGATGGAGGGTGTCAACGTGTGTCGGGGATGCTTTAAGGATTTGGATTAGACGATTCTGTGCGATTTCGCATGTCCGTGCAGTTGCGGTAATAGTTTACCTTGATACGCACGCAAGGGAAGTAAAAGATACTTGCTGGTTTGGGTTCTGGATGGACGTCTCTGAGGAGTATCAAGCTGTCGATAATGCATTACTTCACATGAAGTCGCGCCTACTCTCCACGTGTAAGATATTTTCAACAGTAACTTGCTGTTTTTACAGGTATTTGATATCACTGGTTGTGCATGACTTACGCATACATGTGTTTATTATGGTGTTTTTGGAAGCGAATTGCTAGAATGGAGACATTTAATTTGATAGTAACGTATTATCCTTAGATACATGTAGCAGCTACATATTACGTAGAATTAATGCGTGAAACGTAAATGTAATGCAATACTATGTCGAACGTAACAGTTACATGCCGTAGTTACGGTAACGTAACGTTCCGTACGATGCAACATTCCATGTACCCAAAGCGTTTCTTTAACGCACACGTGTTTTCGCAAGTGTATTAATACACGAATAAACTAAGTTACAGAGGCATTGACTAGAGATTATCGAAATCGGTCTCAAAATTTGGGACCAAAACAGATTGAAATCGGTCTTGGGATTCGAAAACCGATTTCAGTTGTGGGTTCCACAAGTAAAATCAAAGGCCGAGACCGAAGCCCGACCTGTCTAGCGCGAAAGACCGAATGTGAAGTTTCTAATCATCACTAAATTATAAACACAGTCAGGAAATATCTACAGCTCGTTCTAAATACATCTATGAATTGATATTACAGCTAATGTAAAAACTCTATAGTAAGCCAAAATGTCATACGCATAAGCGTTAGAATTCCAATTTTTCAGTAGTTACCGCTGATTCTTAACTATGGCCCTATTTAGAGTGTAATCTTTTCGTCGTTTCTGCAGCTCTTCCTCCACCTTTGAGCTTTTCGCGCGTTTAAAGTTTCATTTTTATTCGTCATTTCGCGCGAACTTCATTTCGTTCTCAATTCTTCTTCATCTGCTCTGCTGCTCTTTTAAAAAGTATAAACGGTTCAACTTTTGCTGAGAAAGTTCGGTTGAAATATTTTTATGTGGGCTAGGTTGCAAATTGTCAACAGAAAGTCTATGTCAAGTCCCACCGGAAGCATTATAAAGCTGTTTTTATTGACAGTAGTTGGACAAAAACTTTTGAAAAAGAATGCGTTCGTTCAGTCAGGAGAATAAGACTTAAATGACGATTTTTGCACACTCATATTGATAATAAAATCATTTTCCCTCATAAAATTTAAAACGATACCCATTTTTTGGCTAATAAAAGGAAATTAAAGTGCAAGACCAAATCGGTTGGAGACCAAAGGCCGTATCTCCGCCTTTAGAGTGAGATAAGAGCTGCATGAGGAATCGTAAATATCAAGTTTTTAATGGAAATCTTAAGTGTTTATCCGAAAGCTCAAGTTATTACCAAAATTGTTGTTGATCACTAGAATCCGACTCCAAGGACCACAATTGTAAGGGGCGTAGTTGATGAGAGAGGCAATGTCAGGGGAACAGAAGTGACAGGAAAGCAAAGCAAATTCACTTGATCTTTTACTTTTGTTTGTCCACGTCCACGTTTGTTCTGGCTTACTACTACTTCTCGATCATGTGCTGTCGCCCTTTCAACTCTATTCCCGACATCTTTAACTGTTCTATTTGATATTCATCAAACTGAAGCTAATAATATCCACAGTAATATTAATATTTTCACTGGTCTAATGGTAGCAGTGCTATTTTATCTATAGACCGCTTAACCATTCATTCCTTAATTGGTTTTCACCGTTACCACTGTGACGTTTCCATCTGAACCACGATGTAACCTCACTATGCGACCAATTGTAGCGGCACTGATCTTCCTTTATCATGACTAAATCATTGACGGCGCTAAGTTGTATTTAAAAAACTTGGTTTCCAGAGTTTGTCCGGATCAGTACAATTTGAACAACATACCAGAGCTGCTGCCTCGCTACGCCAATTTGATACTCTTGAGTCTCATATACGACTGAGCAGCAAAACTTCCCTCATACTTTGAACCACCTGATACGGAAACAATTGTGGACGATGTGCGGTAAATTAAAAATATCTTCAACTAACATACTTGTATATTAAATTTCTGCAACTTCCTGATACTGAAATTCATCGAGGGTAAATATTTCAGAAGTACTATAAATTTGGATCTCTTGAATCGACTAAAGCACAAATCTTCGGTGAGTGATTATACCAAACCGCTTGGTATCACGGATATGAAAAGTTCATTTAGCCTTTTCAACATTAAGTAAAACTGGAAATGATGCACTTGATCCTTCTTTCCATAAGCAATTGTGGCGAGAGATCGAATTTGAACGCTTTGTTTCGTATAAAATCGTACGTTTTGCTGGTTATGAAGTGATTCTTTCATTCCGTAGTAAGCTATAAGTGCGGATCTCTCGTACTATTTACTTTGTGAAACTCCAAATCTTATCACGAGACATATGAGAAATTCATTATGATCGTGATACCAAGCCATATTTAGGTTGTAAAATTTAATTAATCACTAAAAATTTTCACACTCTCAATACGTATAACAATTATAAAATCTCCTCTGTTTTTATCGTTTCGGAAGCATATTTATGTAAAGCATTTTTGATGTTGCTGCGTTGCCATTCACTACTTTCAAGTTCGAAAGGTTACCTGATGACGCAATTGGGAAATCCCAAAATTTTTCACAGTTGAGCTTGTGCGTAACCTTCTGATTTTTCTCTGTAGGATCTAAATTTCCCCATCAACCGCTATTCGGGTACTTTGCACCACGCAATCGTTGACTCAATCTTAGGTATCCGCCTGTTCTTGATTTTGCCACTACATCGCTACATTTTTAAGGATCTCATGGTCGTGGTCAGTATTACAGTGACAACTTTAGTAGTTGTTTCTAGAAATTCTGCAAAATTTATCATTGCGTAAGACAAACGTGAGTAATACTACTCAGCGGTTTCAAAAGAGTTCAGGATTTTCAAGTTTCTTTTACGTAAACTAAATACCCTGCTCCATTGTTACTAACTACACAGTGAACTATTTAAGACACAGACTGAGGACTACAAACCCAGATTCCCATTTAGATTGTTCAGAGTATAACAGGTTAAAATATCATTTATACGAATCTTTCACCACTCAGTCAGGGCTAAACTTGAAAATATCTAAATCGTTCTACTCCCGGTAAGAATGAAGTGTTTTAGAACTTGCACCTACCTCGTGCTGGCTGGTTTGATTGCACTGACAACAGCGAATTTTGTAAGTAGTGTTCCAAATTCATTAAAATTTTAATAGTAGAATAGATAAGTGCATAATAATAGAAAAAAATAAAACAAATCCTACTTTCTAACACGTTAAGGAGCGGTAAGCCTCCTAAAATTGTGGTTAAGGATGCCCTCCTAAGGTAGAGCATGGCTTCAATCGTGGTTTCCCTGCGTGAAATATTTTTTAGTTTGATTATCCCGGTTTGATATCTTTAATTATACTGTGCTTCTGCTGTAGGATTATAGCTGTATACCAAAGCATCACCCGTGCGGTAGAAGCTCACACAATTGCTGCCCGGGGCTTCATGGACAGTGGGAGTGCCGTCAAAGGACATGTCAACCTCCGCTTAAGCCCGACAGTGCGTATAATTTCATAATGACAAACCCATATGAATAAAAGCCCAAATTTATTTGAAGTTGGATTTATCACTTCTGAAAATTTGAGCATTAAATGACAAGGTGCTGGGTGTGGACGGATAAGATTTTACTTTGGTTCTCACGTTTTACCTGTTCCTTAAATGTTTTTGGTGTTGCTAGTTTATAAGTTGTTTAGATTTCTAGCCAGATGTATCACCCGGAATTTAGCCATATTATGATTGATAAGTAGAGCGACCATAAAGCACTTAAAGCATTTTAAAGCATCTTTCATTCTAGACCCGCGGTTGCTAGATAAAAAATACTCCCCAACATTCAAATAGTCTAAATATAAATTTTCATCTTGGAATAAAGCATCTTAAAGCATCTTTAGGCATCCGAGACGTTTGCAGCATACTTTGAGCATCCAAGCTCACAACAATGCTGGAAAGTGTGAGAGCACATATTTTTCGGATGAAATGAAGCAATCGTGGTAATGTGAAACATGAGAAACGTGTAGCCATAGAGAGATGCGATCTGGTGGCGCGGTTTTAATTCTATCGCTGCCTTAACCACCAGCGTGGTCTCATTTTTCATAGCATCGCAACGTGTTTGACTGAAATTAGCTGCCTGTAGTTTTAGAAACTGCTAAGATTTTTATTAATAAAAATGCCTAAAGTGAAACCAAGCGCTGCTCGGCGCTGTAAGGAGTTTCCTAACTCTTCTTTAAAAAGTATCGGTGGTGACCTTCAATGCACGGTGTGTAACTTGAGTCTGAATTTTTCAAAAAAATCTTCTGTAACCAAACATCTCAAATCGAGTACACACAAGGAAAACCTTCGTAAGTTATTTTATTTTAATACTATGTGCTCAAATTTAGATCTCCGTTCACTGAATCCCGCACTAAAAGTTACTTTGTTGGTCAGAATTTTCTCAGGATCGAAATCAGCCTACAATTTCCGACGTTGTTGTTCGCACCAATGAGAAAGAAAAAATGTGGGAGTCCATGGTTGATGCTTTTGTATCTGCCGGTGTGCCCCTTAAAGTATTTAACAATCAAGCAGTCAGAGGATGGATCAAAACCTATGCAAAGTCGGGAGACAACTTACCATGTGAGACTAAACTGAGGACTTTTTTGAAAGTAGCAGATGAAAAGGACTTGAACTCAACCATTGAAATGTGCTCGTAAGTTTACAATACTCGAACAATTTTAGTAAAAGGTATGAATGGTAAGCAACCTATATGCATTTATGGGTTTCAGGGACAAGGATGTAATTGTCGTGGTTGACGAAACAATGGATTCCAAGAACAGGAAAGTATTACATATCCTAGTTGCTCCAGCAGAATTTGAGACGGATTTCCGGCTTGTTACAACTAAATTCATTGACCACTGCAACTCGTCCACCGTTAGCAATTCAGTTTTGGACACTCTATTTACACTGAAAGTGCCAAGAGAAAATTTAATCTGTTTCAAATCAGATAACGTGGCCTACATGTATGCCGCCGGAAATGTACTGAAAGGCGTTTGTCATCGGTAACTTTTGTAACAATTTGATTTTCATTCAAGGAATTTTCATGTTTTTACTGAACTTTTGTTCTCCAGAATGACTAATTCCGGTTGCTGGAGCCATGTGTGCCATCTGGTCGGTGAGGAAGTTCGAACGATGCTAAAAACAGCTGATTCCTATATTTCAAATTTTAAAGCGGCTCTTTGTAAGGCACCTTCAAGAAGGGCCGAATTACTTCAAGTCTTCAAGTCTCACAACAATGGTATGAAGTTACCTCCAAGTCCCGTTTTAACCAGGTGGTGTACGTGGCTGGAAGCGGGAAAGTTTCACTACGAGCGACTTGACAGCGAGTTCCAGTGGATTGACTCTACCGAAAATAATAGCGCAGCAGTTTCCCGATTAAAGACGCTGCGGACTAAGGTAGCAGTTAAGGCGCAGCTTAGGAAGGTGGCTGAA
>WJFA01004761.1:0-10219 GCA_009870155.1 Pseudobourletiella spinata
TAAAGTTTCTCATCGGTATTGTAATTAGTTGTAGTCAATGAGTTTTCCTTGGTATCAGATTTTGACCCTGACACCTGAGGTGTTCTCGTTGGCCGGCTTATACACAATTAGCTCACAAAAAACGAGAAACTACTAGAAAACGGCAGTCACGTAAGTCCCCTAGCTCCATCTAAAGTGTTGTGTCATACGAAGTGTACTCCATAGCGTAGAGTGAAGGGGGACTTCATTTCAGAGCTGGAGGCACTACACCACAAGACGCGAATACTTGATACATGACCCGTAAAATTACTGAAAGCAACCTGGGTGAAATTTCCGGGTATTTGCCTGGCGCAAACTAATCGCAACAGACAATCAGAATTCGGCGGGAACTCTGCCAAATCGTTTCTATATTACTGCACTGGTTTTTTTATAATCTGTTGACGCATTACTGACACGAGAAATTTTAAGACTAGAAGGAACTGTTGCTCGTACAATGGAGTCAGCCAAACATAAATACGTAAGATTTAAAATTTCAAAATTTGTAGACAAATAGGTCTAACAAATGTTTTTAAATCTAATATACATGTACATATACATAGTTTCCAAACTGTGATCTCACCATCTGGCTCCGCAGCTGTCGTGAGGAAGTAACGGATCCGGTTCCCGGAGCTGTTACTTATGGTAACCCTCGAAAAGATATAACCCTGAAAATACAGCTTCTTCATACAGTTCTTAATATTTTTTACTGACCAGAGTTTAAACATCATAAATTTCACAGGACAAATACCCTCATGGCTCACCGGTTCTCTCGTCATCAACGGCCCAGGTGGGATCAACGTTTATGGAGATCAAGTGCATGACGATGACATTTCGGAGAAGTCTCAGTTCTGCAGCAAACATTTGTTCGATGGACCCGGACTACTCCAGAAGTTCGAATTTCGACATGGGAAAGCATTTTACACCAACCGTTTTGTGAATACAAAGTCTCACAAGAGGAACCTAGTCGCACAGCGCTTAGTTCTAGGCGAATTCGGAACATTGGCAACGAACGACCCCTGTCATACGATCTTCAAACGGTATGTAATGGACACTCCATCTTAAACTCTTCCGAACTAGCAAATTCAACCATGAAATGGTGAAATAATTGGGACCAAGTCTCTTCGCAGATTTTCAGCCGTTTTTCAGAATAAGATGGACGAAGTCATGACGGATACGGCCAACATTAGCATACATCCATTTGGTGATGAAGTGTACAACGCTGGCCGAGACAGGATTTGCTCACAGAGTTGACTTGGAAAATCTAAAAACACTGGAAACGGTAATAAATACATCATAATGGTGTGACATGACAGCAAATAATTGTTCACAATATTTGCACTGTGCCTATGCACCTGTTGTACAGGTTAATGTTAATTCTGAAATCGGAATCATCAATCATTCATCCCATCCTCATGTCTTCCCGGACAAAGTTATCAACATAGGACAAAAAATTGATGCTTGGAACGGCCCAAGTTACATAATAGCGGAGATGGAGACGGGATCATCATCATCATCATCTGGGGAGTCAGACGGAGAAGAGCGGGGATCCCCATGGTCAACTGCAGAAATTGTTGCAACCATTCCGTCACGGTGGCTCCTCCACTTGTGCTACATGCATTCCTTTGCTGTTACTGATAACTATTTCATTCTGATAGAGCAACCCTTGGCAGTTTACATAACGGAAGTGCCGGTTGCCGTGGTTTTCAATACGAAACCGGTTGCCAGCTGCTTAAGGTTCTTTCCAGAAGAAGATACCCTCTTCCATGTAATCCCGAGGGAGCGTAGTACGGAAGTGAAAGGCAGGCGTAAGACCTTCAGAGCACCTTCATTCTTTTTCCTTCACACGATCAACGCTTTCGAAGAAAACACAGGGGGTGAAAATGGCATTTGTGTCGACATTTGCTGCTACAACGACCCGGCCATGATCGACTGCATGTATGTTGATGCACTTCGGGTGAGACACTATAATTCGTATTTCCATTGACGGGCATGTTCTAGCGTAGTTTTCTTTGGTCAACAGAATGCGCATGATAATGCAAATTATGCAAATTTATTCCGAGGACGGCCCAAACGATTCCATTTGAGCCTCAATGATCCTGGTGATAGTGATGGAATGGTGAAGTCAAGTGAAGAGCAACTTGTAGATTTTGGCTGCGAAACTCCGAAGATCAACTACAGATACAATGGGAAAAAGTATCGATACTTCTACGCGATTTCATCCGATGTTGATCTGGATCACTCAGGATGGGTAAGGCATGAACTAGTTTATTTGGTACTATTTTGAACGGTTCGGATCAGTTTTATCATCGGTGTCGTCGGCATGGATTGCTTACAGCTTGTGAAAGTGGACACCAAAAACAGGTCTGTGGAAAAATGGGGGGAGCCCTACTTGAACACATATCCCAGTGAACCTATCTTTGTGGAAAAACCAGGAGCCACAGTTAGTGAGACGTGCAATTTATGACATGGGTTACGTTGTGGCACTAACCGCTTGAGCGGTTACAGCGCCAGAAAACTGGTGCTGGTTGTTAAATTTTGAATGACTTTTCATTTTTTCAGGAGGAAGATCATGGGATTATTTTATCAGCATTGATTTACGGAGGCGAGAAGATTAGCGGACCGAACACTACTAGTGTCGTCATATTAGATGCTGAAAAATGGGAGCTTTTGACTAGGATTGATTTCAACCCTGGCGTTTCCGTTCCAAAGAGCTTACATGGATGGTACTTTCCAGCAACAGATGATACAACGAGCTTAAAATGAGAGCTGAAATTATAGGTGAAAGAAGAATGTAAGAATTGACTTTACGTAGTATTTGTCATTGGCCACTACCGTGTTGGTTATTTTACTGGATGAATCTCTGCAGTAAGCAATGTATCCGTTAATCCATTTCGTTCAATTTTCCTTCATTAAACAACTGTTAGGGAAGTTTAGTTCTCTTGTGCGGTCCGACTCCTACCATTTGTTTAATGATTATGTCTGTGAAGTAATTAAAATCATTAATATGCTACATGCTACATTTCATGGCTATCTAATTATGTGCATGAAATGGTATTTCAAAATGTCGGAATGACGTGTTAAAAGTAAAACGTGTTATGAGAGCTTGAAGTAAAAGTATTTTGAATTTTAGAGAAAAGCAGTGAATCAAGGCCGGGTAAGAAGATGAAAGAATTCAAGAAGAAAGTAATTGGAATGAGGACTCTGCATAACCGTATCATGGAGTAAATATATTTGTTTTTGCTATGTCTTTTCCTATGGCGTTCGTATCTTGGTAGAATTCAGTGTACTTTTGATAAAGGTCTCGCTTGCCCCTCCATGTTGTTTGAGCTTAATATTTGGTTGGCTGAGTTAGTTGGCAAGTTTGGCATCTGGGGCACTGCACCCGACACCAATCTCGATCAGTATCAAATCTGTCAATAATAGTATGAAGTACAAGTTGAAAGAAATCAATTGTAACCTCAAAACAAATGGTTTTCAACCCATCAGTCGTCGTAGAGTACCTAGGATATGGATGGACACACGGACAGATGCGTGCGCATTCCCGTAATATTTTGTCTGCAATTGAAACAACTAAATCATCATTTTCAGTTTTTAATGGACACACCACTTAAGATTAAGTGGTTAAGTGGTACTTGAATTTGAAATTTTGAAATTTGCTGCTGAAATTTTCAGCCAGATCCCAGACTATGACACAGTGGTACTTGCTCACATCCATTATAATGCACCCTGCTGCACCAGTATCGGAATCAGAAGTTGGATGATCGTAGTCGTACAGTATGTCAATCCCTCTTCTGTAAATGTTAACTTCACTTAGGTGCTAGTTGTCGACCTTCCCCAAAATTTGAGCAGCAGCAAGCATCCAACAGCTAACTAGCAACAGTTTTCCTTCCTATATAAATAAAATTAAAATTTCCGAAGACCGGTCAGGTCACATTATTCATTGCCACTCTATGTGCTGTGTGTAATTCACGTCAAATGCGGTCAAATGCATTGTACCTCATAGAGAATACAGTTTAAAACTGAGGTTCGCGCCATTCTGCCGTGTTGCCGAATTGCGGGCAGACACAAGCAAACAAGCCCTTCCAGTATTCCTGTTTCAGAATCTATACAGTACGGCGAGTTGTACTATAAACTGGGGAAATTTTGGATAACTTGGAGTACCAAATCGAAGACATTTCATTTAATTCAAAAGTTCAGTTTTAGCTCACGGCATCATACTTTCTACGATTAGTTAAATTCAACAAAATGTTGTCATCTTTAGTCAAAGACCATCAACAAAAGACTCAAGCTCTGAAGGAAGAACAAGAAAGGAAGAGGAAAGAAGCTCTTACTGCAGCTAATTCCTTGACACAAGCCATGGTCGACCACTTAAATATTGGGTATGTCAAATGTAGTTATAGCACCATAATAGCACATCAGGTGCATTGTAAGAATTTTGACACATTTGTATGCAGTAAATTGCGATTTCTATGATTAAGAACTAGTGAAAGGGCATGGAACAGGTGATTTATTATTTGTTTAATTAGCTGTGTTTTTCTACTGTGCAGGGTGGCCCAGGCTTACGTAAATGAAAAAAGACTGGATACAGAAATGCGAACGCTCACTACAAATGCAGCTCAATTTGCCAAACAGACTCATCATTGGCTTTCACTGATTGAAAACTTCAACACTGCTCTGAAAGAACTAGGCCACGTTCAGAGCTGGGCCAAAGCAATCGAGTCTGACGTTAAAACCATAACTGCATCTCTGGAATATGTATACAAAGGTATCCAATAAGATACAATTATCCAAGTTCTCAATTTTACTCAATTCAAGCCCTATACTCCTCTATTTTTTATTTCCTACACAGCATCTCATGAGTCAAATTCAACTGGAACAAGCGCTGCCAGCGGAGGAAGTTAACTTTTGGAGAAAACTGATGCTCTTATAGTGTTGAAAGTCTCACCCAAGATAGTATCCAAGAAGCAGTGTTAAGAATTACCAGTGTCGTAAATTCCTTGCTCGAAAATTCGGTTTTGAGGAAGTCACTCGACGAACCTGCATGCTACAACCTGTGGCCGTACATAGTTCCCCGAATGGACGGTGACCCGAAAGTCCGTTTTGCCAAATCCCTTTTTACCGAACCGGTGAGCAAGAATGGATGAACTGAGTTTTCGAGCTAGTGAAATTTCCCCTCATTTTTGTAGTAATAAGCGTTAACGGCATTTGTGTGAGAACAAAATCTCAGGAATATTTTTGTATGTATTTTATTAGTAACTACCAATTCGTGCTCGACCATCCAGTTGTGACACTCCTTTTTCATTTTTTAGTACCAATCTTTGTTTGTGTTTATGTTTTTAAACATGAATTGAACGTAACTCACAAGTGCACAAGAAATACTTTCGTATACGTGCAGTACCTTGTCGGCGTCGCCATGCTATTTCATAAAAAAGCTAAACGCCTATAGTGTAGCGAGAAAATTGTGAAGTTTTGTAAAGGGAAATCTCTCCGGTAATTACTTGTACGATACAGACATTGATGTTCTCAGTCCCAGCGGTGGAAACTTATAGTATTTTGAAGAAAAGGAAAGCTTTTGTGAAATGGGCAATATCCGGCTGTTATTTCAACGTATCTTATCCACTGAATGGTTGCTACAAAATCCATTACACGCCCACGGAAGGAATGCCATTGTAACCTCTCTATGTATGTAATGGTAGATCATATTTTCTCATACTCTCTGTGGATTTGAACCTCTAGCTCATCCTGAGTCTGAATGCGTCTGGTAAAAGTTACCCAAGCCTATGGTGAAATGCTTGGACATTAGTCATTCCCTAATGAATGTTTGTGCAAGCCTCTTCCGTTTAATAGCTTGCGCCTGAGAAAACCAATAAACAGACTGGGAGCTTTCGTCGGCCCGAGTATAACACTAATTATCCAGCGGAAAATCCATGGGTACTCCGTCGTGCAACTTTTCCGATGAAGTAGTTATAAAAGCGTTCACGCTGGATTTGTTTGTGTCACCGCACAGAAAACTTGGAAATGACTCCACGAAATCCACTTTGCATCCACATGCTTAATCCGCTCCCATTGCGTAGGTTTGACAAGCCAAGTTTTTACGAAAATATGGTAAATAGGATCTACGTTCCACCACATGACGTCGGCTCCTACGTGTAAAATGTGTAAAAGACATTAATCTTAATGACGATCCAACTGGCTTGACAGCGGGGATTGCTACATCAGTCAAGAAAGACACACATCGTATTCCTCATCTCCCTTATGAAAGCATCCAATTGCTGATATCTTGATTAAATTCAATTTCTTCCAAGGTTACTCCCCTCCACGACGCCCTCAGATTCCCAGCGTGCACTCACCACAACTAACTCTCGCTCCACTGACTGCATCTCATCATCACAAGCTCATGCTGCATGTTATTTGGGGTGGTTCGACACGTTTATTGTAAACACACTTTGTAGTTTGGCCCATCTCTCTGTGGTGCTGGTGCAACTAATACGGGCACGTATATACACAGATGAAATGAATGGATCAGAAAACGTGTGGAGTCAAATGACCATGATCATGCAAGTCACTTCACATCTGTCCAAGATCCCACACACGCAAATTCCTTCACGCTCTCTCATATTCCGAACCAATCGTGCTAGATCATTCTCATTCGCTTGTTATGGTCATTTTCTACTGCCAAGGCTAAATTCGTCCGTACGCATATACATATTGTAGTTATCACACACACACACACTACTGTGTCATAGAGCGTTTGAGCCAACAATGTCGTTCCATTATTGCAACTACTATTTCCAGCTCAAAGGCCATTAGGACTAATTGGTTGTATTCGAGAGCCTCTACATATACCCTCTTAAGGCGGAAGAAGCTAATTGTCATGCAGGGAAAGGCGATCAGTTCACAGTTCACACACGTAATCACACACACTCGTCCTTTTGCAACAAGAACCGTAGAAACCCCACCACCAGTCATTCCTATATGGTAGCGATTCGTTTGTGGTTTGCTCGCGCAGCTCATATATGAGCGTCTACAAGATACACCCCAGTATCACCCAGACCATTTCCAAGTAATTCCGTTGGAATTAGTACTGCCATGCTGTTGTTACAAGCCCTCGTTAATCCACCCAACTGTGTGATCCATCCTCTGGAAGTTCCAGTTCACGTCGTACAACTCATGTCCTCGAAATATCCTTGTTTGTGCAAATGAGGGCTGCTGCTGCTGCAGGGGCTTAACTTCCATATCCACTTTTCTATAATATATATATTTATATTTTAGTCATTCGTGACGGTCCGAACACATTCCACAAGTGTTCCTCTCGTCCATTCCCCCACGGATATATTTGTCAGAGTGAAATGGGAACAATCGCGGCAAGGCACTGGGGGTCTCCGTGTCTCTCCTCTCTCGTAAGTCATAAAAGTATTGCATGCACCCGTACGGAAAGCTGGTGTTTGTCCCAACCGCAACGTGCAACTCTCTGATTGAAGAAACCACGGAAGACGAAGAGGGAAAAATCTCAAGTCGAGTGCTGTTGGACATGTTCAGCAAATTCCGGTGAATACTAAGTAACAAGTTGGCAAAAACGGACATGATGGTGATGAAATTGCCATAATCTCTCACAGTGAGTCGCAATTGATCAATATTTTTTCAATGGAAGTGGGGGTGGAAGCGTCCTATTACTACCACTACTACTACAACTACTACTCTGCGTACAAATAGTACACGCAGCTTCTGTCGGATACCATTAATCAATCACACGTACTAACAAGGTCTATGATGGACTGACCTCAGAGTCGCTGGTAATCTGGCCGTGCAAACTACGTCGTCCGTTTTTCACACCCATCGCACAACACTCGCTCCATAATACGAGAGTGTTAGTCGCCACTGGGTAGTGGAGGGGTAAGTGCGCAAAAGGGTTATTTTATTTTACTCATTTCATGAGTAGTTGACGATCAAATCTTCACATCTTTCAGGTCAGCCATGACGGCTCGGACCTGGCTCATTTTTGTACTGCTGGGACAGGCCGCTCTCTGTGCCCGCCATTTACACCGGATACCCTGTACGGATCATGAATACTGCATGTCCGAAAAGACGCATCTGCGCTGCCGTCCTTCCCCCCTAACAGACCTTCGGGAGTGCCTTTGCCACCACACGGAGATCTTTAATGGGACTCAGATGCTGGAAGAAAGTCGGCGTTGTTTGCGAGATTCATGAGGGGCCCAAGTGTGTAGTCGGTGCGGAATGCCGCCGCTTTGAATTCGATAGCGACGAGGGGGTCTGCAAGTGTGGCTCAGGATACACTGACGACGAAGAAACGGCGGGACTGTGTATGCCCGCCCCAAAGGCCTCATTTGGAGCGGCGTGCAAGCATGAGGCATTTTGCAAACCTGAGGAAACGTTCATGAAATGTCTTTCGATTCGTGTGGGAGCTCCGCAACGATGCAGCTGCGGATTTACCCACGTTTTCGACGAGGAAAATGGAAAATGCCGCGTGAGGGTCGGCGGTTCGTGTACTGTCAAATCTGATGCAAATCCGAGCCCTCAGGAATGCGTCAGGGGTGCGAGGTGTGTTCCGAATGTGGACGTGGCGGGTGTATTCACGGATGAGGGGACTTGTGCCGAGGACAGGATAGTTAAAAATGTCATGGCGGAGAGTCAAACGAAAGAAAAATTGCATAATAAAACTTGCAGTGCAGATAGTGACTGTAGCCGTGAGTCCACGTTTTTACGATGCTTGCTGGTGAGGACGAAACCTCATGTGAAGGTCTGCCACTGCGGGAATGGAAACGTTTATGATGAGAAGGCGGAACAGTGTTTTCTGGGGGAGCATAACGTCTGCGAACATCCAACATATCGGAATAGAAAACCCCAGAAGTGTATCCCTGGTGCTGAGTGTAGAACCTCTGCTAGTAGTTCAGCTGGTCTCGAAAAAAGTTCTGTGTGCATGTGTCGTTTGCCAGACTGCAGCAGCAGCGGTGTAGTACACAGCTCAAAGCGCTTACTGCTAATATTATGCACTGCGATATCAATCTTGTTCAATCAACGTGCCAAATTGTTTAAATAAAGTTTTCTACATGCTGCCAACTATTTAGCTCGTTCTACTCTCTCAGATTTTTGCCGCGAAGATCAAAAATTGCTGCATATTAACTGTCACGTTTCACAGCAGATGACGGAATTTCCGATATTCCAAGTATCATAGCGTGAAATACTATTTGCAACTCTTCCTTAAGGACCTAGCATGTACTATTACAAACGACAAACGGCACTGAAGTCTGGGAATTTCGACGCATAGCATTTCTCTGGCCAAATACTCAACTTTCCGCGACCATTCAATTTTAGTATGGCGAGTTTCAGCTCAGCGTCTGCATTTTGCAAATCTTTCCTCCTGAGTTTAGCTATAGAATGACGATTTTAACCTAGCGGAAACTCACGTGCATTGCGCAATAGTTTGGTAGCCCGTGTAACAGGAAGGAATCTGTTGGCAAGCATGATTGTTTCAGCAAGACAAAATCTACAAAACTTCACAACTCCAAAAATATTTTATAGTTTTGATAAAGCTATACAAACGATGCCTGCCACCGTAGATGACTTAAATTTTGTTTGAAATAATTGTATTTATAAGTTTATAAATGCACATAATACCTTTATTGTTGCATGAGAAATAATAGTAACAAAAAGATACAGGAATTCAGTAATAATAATTGAATAATCCATTGGGCTAACATTTGCAAAGTATGCTGAGGCAATAAAGGCATGATAAAGAGGAAAAAAACCAAGGTTGTTTATGGGGGATGTGGGCGGCAGGGCCTTCAGAAACCACTTTATATATATTTTTTTTGATCCTTTCGTTTTACAGAAGGGTTGATGAACGTAGCCTATATATGTTGTTAGCTTTGGCTACGCCCGAACATCAGTTTTAGCATCGACCGTGGTGTATTGTATGTATAGTACATGTGTAGAATACATAGAACAAACAGTATAAGCTGTGTTGAAAATTCAGGGATTGTTTAGAGTAATAGAGTCGCTTCCTCGTATTCTGATGTAATTTGGCAAAATCCTGTTGAGGACCTTATTTGCAACATGACATTTTTTGACGGCAATTTTCGCATAGTTACATTGACAATTTAAGGAAAAAATTGGTTGATAATGGCAAGGGATCAGAAGGGACATAATCCACGTCTTGGTTGCATCTGGTGGCTGTGATATC
>WJFA01004762.1:0-10217 GCA_009870155.1 Pseudobourletiella spinata
TTTCATTATCCTTTAATTCCATGGGACTCTTGACGATTGAGAAGTGCAAGATAATTCCAGATCCTTCCCAGTTCGTTTAGTATTATATATTATAAATTGTATCTCCTGCTCCTGAGTTCCTCCCGAATAGGTCTATTGGTGACTTAGTCTTGATCATTAGTTTAGCGGGACGGTGGATTTTGGAGAATGAATCATGAAATTATTTCCTAGAGGAATCATCCTTGCATCCTTGCAATCTTCCTAGCAAATAGACAGCACAAGCTTCTGGCATCAGAAATGCACTTCGTTCTCAATCATAGGTCAGCCACGCAGGCAATCTAAGTTTCTTCTGTCATTTCACGTTGCCGCGGGCAAATTGCGGAAAACTTGATGGATCATCGGCATGGCAAAACAATCGTGACCTCCCTTGCCTTGGTTTATTGCTGACTCGTTTCGGAGGCCAACAAACTCCCTACCCAGTTTCCCGAACAGATACTTTGGTGGTGGTACATCCGGTGCGGTGGTGGTGGTGCTTTTAATTATAATAGTGCGGTTGAACCACTACGAGGTTGAGGTGGATGCAACCAGTCAATATAACGTTGATTTGGAAATGTTTGTAGATAAAATGCGCATCAGAAGCTTCTGGAAGGAAGTGGGTTGAAACATTGCGAGAAACCAAATGGTAAGATAATTGGGAAGGTTATCATTTTCCGAGAGATTTTAACTTTTAAATAGATTGATCATTGATAGTTTATAGGTCGATAGCTCCAGGCTTGGAGATAAAATATTGCTGACATAATGTGCGTTTGTGTAAAGCTGATTACCTGTATACCTGGCGTGCTTCGCAAGTATCAGTTCACTCACACGACTGGAAAGAGAGGCAGCGGTACACGTTACAGATGTATACACAGGACAAATAATAACCAAGCCGCTTTCCTTGAATCCGAACTACAGCATTCTGAACTATGGTGCCTTCGTATATGGCATCGCTCTACAAAGGTATCTCATCACTTACATTCTGTACCGCACCAATTCGCTAAGAAGTTCAGCCGGGACGTTGCGTGTCGAGCGAGACTCTAATAGGGAATGAAAATGAAGTTACTCCATAATGAAGCGGTGTTCCATATTCATTGTGTCGGTGGAGTTAATATGTGCGCATATTATGGTGTACATACTGTGCTAGAGGGCTGATCCCTAGAATGGAATAAAAGTCCACGATCCACCCTACTAACATACAGATGAGGGTATTTGAATACGTGAAATGAAGTCATTTTTAAAGCTGGTCAGTATCTTCATCTCAGACTAAGACAGTAATGACCTATGAGAATGCTGCAACCAGAGTTGTATCCCTTTCAGCTTAGCATTGCATTCATGGGAAAGAGGAGTAGCTCATGAGGTCGAGACTACATTAATGATAGACGAGAGACACAGAGAAAAACTCGAGTTCTATGCAAGCGAACTCATGAATTATTTGTAGAACTTGTGCAGCAAGAAGAATATAAATCATAAGCCCACTTGTATAAACACTGGACGGACAATGATTAAATGGCATTGAACACAGTAATGTTTGGATGAGAAAGGGGAGACTTTTCTCTTCAGTTCCGTTCTCCAGAAAGATGGGAGGGTGGAAAAGCGAATACAGCATAATTTACCCTGGGGTAGTTCCCCTTTCCAGACTGCGGTCACCATGAAGTCAGTGATGAAGGTAATTTGCTAACGATTTGTATGTGTACACCAACACAGCAAGTTGTCAGCAAAAAAGTCCAGTATTGATCGAACGTTGCAAAGCTCTAGAGTTGATTCCCTGCCTCCCAAACGGCAAGCATTAAAGGTATATTAATACGGTGAAAGCGATTGCTTAGGTCGACAAAACATGAGTGCCTCACAGTGTGAGAGTGTCAGGCTTGCCAAAGATGCAAATGACTTTTCTCACATCTATTCGGTTACTATACCAACCCCCACGACAAAATTAGGTCCGGATATAAAGGCTGGCTGGATGACTGGAACTAAATCATTAATCACTCACATTTGCATTTACTTTGAAGTCTAGAGTCCAAGTTAAGGCTTGGCTCGCCAAGGATTGAACACTAACGTTGGATTTAACGAGCTTCCTACAACTCATAGTTTAAGCACACTACGGCTGCTGCGGAGGCAACAGACGAATCCAGGCAGGACTCTTCGGCAATTAAAAAATCCAAATTCATCTCTACTACAGGCCAGGAGACACTTTCCAGACCCTGTAACTAGAGAGCATTTTTGCCTGACGATACGATTTCATCGAATGGGTGCTAGTTTGCTTCTAAAATAGTTGTAACAATTACTATGGAATACAGATGTTGAACACAACACAAGTTTTGACGCGGTTGATTTGGTTGTATTTTATAATTTGGTTATTATAAAAAACAAGATTTATATCGATTTTCAAAACGAAAACAAAGAGACGTGAACTGGTACATTTTGAATATAATATAATATTGTTGTGGGAGTGGCTCCACAGTATTACATATATATTTCATATAGCTATACGTTTTTGTGTTCATCATATAGCTACGAAGTCTGAGAAAGAGTGGGCGGGTCGGGGACAGGGCGGGCGATTGGGGATCTTTGTTTTGTATATATATATATATGTATAGATATATAACTTTATACCATTTTTCAATATTTCTGGTAAAGATTTTGCATATTCTCAATCGGGCTCTCGAAAACAATTTTTATCTAAACTAGAAGCGCTCGACTCGTCAGACTCAGAGTCACTGGAACTAATACTCCCTCGAATATGACTATTGTTATCTGAATTAGACCTCGTCCATGAGCCACTTTTGTTATTTTCCATAAAATCTTCGTAGAATTCTAATTCAATACTAAAGTTACTGGGATACATTTTATCTTGCTTGTCTTTAACTGCCTTATCTAACTGAGTCTTATTTAATTTGAGACTCAAAGTTGGTTTCATATTCAGCATTAGCTCCGTCGCAGAAGCTGCAGTAGTGGTTAGACGCCGGACGGACACGCACCTTGTCCACTGCGGAGGGAGTGCGGGGCGCTGAGTGTCCGCAGGGGGTGGACAAGACATGGTCCGATCCAAGTCACGTTCACGACTGGAATTAGATGACTCTTGCGGAGTAAACCTTTAGTTTAAAAAATAATTGTCAATATGTAGCACTTCTCGATTTACTTAACCGAAGACTCCTCGAAATACGTGAGAATAAAAAACACTCCCTTACCTAATGCTGCACTTTGGGATATCATAATCGTCGTTGGATGTGTTTTTATCCAAGAAGAACGTGTTGAACCAAAATTGAAACAACTTCTCTTTCTTCATTATAGCTTTCCCATAAACATCCACTTTTACATCCCCGTTTAAAGGTATATTACTGTCAAGAACAAGTTTGAGGGTTCCAGCACCCTGCATTGCTCTCCTCCATTCAATACCACCCGAACCGTAGTAATTGCCGGCATTGTACAGACTAAAACTTAATATGCTTGCTCCGGCTAAGTGTAGACTTCCGGTAATTTTAATTGATGACAAGAGGACGGGTCTGTGGGATGTACAACAAAATGTAAGATTTTCATAACTAAAACAAAACAAAAAGGGAAACTTTTATCAGCTACACATTAAAACCAATAAGTAACATCAAGCAGAATGTCATAAATACGCTAGTGGGGACAACATCAATCACAATATGCTAAAGGCTATCCAAAATATATTAATTTATTAGTGAAATGATGCGAGAATTAGATTCACTACTTGGAAACTACAAATTTCAAGAAAAACATCTCACCTTTGCGTGTATTCAACCCCCGGATTTTTTAACAGACGTTCGTAGTACATTACATATCGTTGTTGACTGGGTATAGTGACTCCCTTCCGGTCATGAGTTCTCATGTTGGCGTAATAGGCAAGCGCGTCAATTGCCGTTTTAACTTTCCCCGAGTGAAGTAGATAACAGCAGACCATAACACCGGTCCGACCTTTTCCAGCCTTACAATGTACAGCTGCCACATTATCGGGATGGCCATTAAGCCAATTGTAGACGTCTGCGCAGAAAGCTGGTATCACGTTCAAACTTGGAGGATTGTGGTCATCAAAGGGGTAGTGGGCCACGGAACCCGGGCGGAACTTTGATAAGTCGTATGATCGCTCTGTTAAATTACAACAAAGTCACTTTCATCATTCTGAAATTATATACGGTCAAGTTCAACTCCGTTCGGAAATGTTCTGGATAAAATGACAGTTTTCGCCATGGAATGAATCTCAAGAATCCCTAATAGATAGTAGGTCTTCGTAACACTTTTCCGTAACCATAGTGAAACCAGCTTCAACTAATAGGAGGTAACCTTACTCTACGATCGGTAAATTCAGAACGACACATATGAAGAATATACAGTACAATTTTCATTCGGACTAGCTCAAAGCCGCAATAAAACGCAACAACTATAATTGGAGGGATTTTAAAACACAAACAATGGCATGACTGGACACCTCCTTTCTTTAGGGCTGGCAAAGAAACTAGTCTTCAACGAGTCTACGACTAGCACATCGATACAATGGTTTGTTTTCACCAATGGCTTCACCACTACAAGACCTTAAAATGATCAACGTCTAAGCCAAACCAAAGAATTCGTCCACTCAAATAACCTCCACTTTCGTAATTTGTAATTCAAGCAATCCACAGTGCCACATAGGCTACAATCTAATGAAACTGTCGCACATTCTAACATCTAACTCTTAGTTCAGTTAATTTTTCTAGCTTTTAAGGGATTACAGTGCTGCAATCGCCACAATACACCTCAAATCGTAAAAAACTTTTGGGTTTCGTTTCCAAATCAGACCTCTTGAAGGCGATCGGAACCGGTTTGGTTTCTCACTAAGTTCCACCTTATCATTTTAAATTCATCCATGACGGGAGAATTAATCCAACTTCACCGACTCTTCACAGCTACTGACCACTTTGACTCCAGGACATTAAGGTTTTACTTGACACTATAAGAGACAGGGAAGAACAACTCACCGGAACATAAATTATAAATTTTATATCGGTCTTTATGTTTCGTCTCCAAAAACTTATTCACATCATCGATGTTATTCCGATAGAATCCTTCTATTTTTTCACCAGGAAACCCCATAGCTATTACATTATCACAAATGTCTGAAAGAGTAAAAAAATATATTAAATATCATGTCACGGATCAATAAGAATTAATCATCATCATTCATTAGCACAAATACATCCTCCATTAAGTCTACACACCAGTTCTATCAGCCCAGCATCGGCACGTCAAAATATTCATAATCTTAAAGAACAGTCGAGAAAGTGAGATATTCTAGGACACACAATTTCCACCGAACAAAGGCACCAGCCAACAAGAAACCCCGTCAATAACTGTAGACCCAAAACAATGGCTCTCAAAACTTACAGGAGAAAATTGTGTAACTTATTTCAAACAACCCACTTCATAACCCTCCACCCCAGCCCACCGAAAATCCATTACTCACATTCACAGCCAGTAAAAGCAAAATTAAACCCTTGAACTTCCGTAACTACCGATCATCGTCTCGTCGCCGACAGATCCCCAGAAAATAAAAATCCATCTCACTTCCTCGCCTTAAATAATAACACTCCCAACACACGTCCGAAACAACTAACTTCCCGATCGATCCCGTCACAATTCCCTTCCATCATCCCCAACAATTGAAAGAAAAACACATCCCCACTTATATCGATATACATTTATAAAACACAGCAGTCATCCGGAATGGAAACAAAGAGATTCGGTTACACTCTCACGTTCAGCAAAACGAACAAAGAAGTTTATATATACACATATACAGTCAAATAATACTTACACGTTAAATCAAGATCAAATCCGTCTTGTTTATAGCGTCTTCGTTTCTTACTTACTAAGCCTTTAATTGCTGACGACATAATTGAATATCTGCAAAAATTTTACAATCCTCTTCTCTCATCCACAACCAAGACATGAAGAGAAAAGCAAAGTTCCCTTCTTCTTCCTTTTCTTCTATTATCGTTCTCTCTCTCTCTCCCTATATATCTGTCGCCCTTTTTCGTGAAGCACTTTATATATTTCTCCTCTTGGTAAAACCCTGCTAAAGCAATGTCTTCGTAGCACTAGCGGGAGGACTCACTAAAAGAAACCTCTCTCTAGGTATCCCCTACTGTACTTCATAATATAAAAATACAACAACGGTAGGAAAACTTGAGGAATTCGCTTTCTGGTATTGTTACTCAAACTTCTCCCATATGTGAAAATTTGAAGAAAAATCACCCAAGAAAAACCTCCAAAATATAGACAAACAGTATTCGAGAAGAAACTGAAGAAAATTTACAGACTCGCAGTATATATAATAATAACTATTTCAAATAATAAAAAACGGGTTTTTGGCTAGTCCATGGTGAGTGAGTAGTTTAGTTGCAGTGAGGCAGTGAAAAAAGTCTCAGCGGCCGTGGATCATTACAGAAGTGCATACTCCCGACGAGCGCTCACGAGAGTTGAGGCTCCATCCGTGTATCGTCCTTCTATATGAGCCCCCCTAATCCACCCAATGAGCCCCACCCAGGGCTGCCACAACCCCGCCATCGATCCGCAATGCTTACCCTTACAGAGATACGACCAGCGGCTTTCAAGGTCTTCTCCAATAATGCTGTCGGGGGGTAGCCCTTGAACCGGACATCAATGTGGGTAGTCCTAACTCGTTTTACAAAAGAAGTTTCTTCATAGCAACTAGGAGGTGGGGCTTGGTGCCATTGGTTCCTGCTGATACTATACTATACTGCTGTACCGTGTACCCATCTGAGCACATTGTCCACAATCCTGTATGCACGCATAGGACTCTCAATCTGGGCCGCAGCAGCAGCAGGAGCAGAGGAAAACTGCACACACACACACACATAAATTCACACACACACACTATATGCATGCATACACTACACAAACACATAAACACACCACACAAACTCAAACACACGCTATATACATACACATACGACACAAACTCATATATACACACACACACACTATACCTACACACAGCACATAAACTCATACACACACACACACTATATACCTACACACAGCACACAAACTCATGCACACACACATACACACTATATACCTACACAGAGCACACAAACTCATGCACACACACATACACACTATATACCTACACAGAGCACACAAACTCATGCACACACACACACACTATATACCTACACAGAGCACACAAACTCATACACACACACGCACACACCACAAACTCATGCACACACACACACACACCACGCAAACTCACACACTGCATACATACACACCACACAAACTCATACACTCACATGTACTCATTCACACAGCCCGCACACACGTACACACACGGTCACACCATGAACACACATCTATCTGTATCCCTGGCTGGGTAACATATTAACCCTTTTGAGTCTGCACTTATTGGCTTCAAATGTAGGATTCACGTACATAGGCAGCTCTAACCCACACACGGCCTAGGGCCTTCCAAACCGTCTTCTCCCCCTCGTTATAGCAGTAGGCTAAGAGAACAGGCGCAGACAGGACAGGCAGGCAGGCAAAGGAACTAACCTTCTACAAGAAAGGATTCGCACGCATGCATATACATGGACGGCTTGACTCGAACCATCTACTACTGTGAGTGAGGCTGCTTGCTCCCACCAGGACTGTAGAAGGAGAAAATGCCGGAAATGAACTCCATTTTAAAAATTTTCACGCATATAGCACCATAAAATGTGAAATTGTAACCTCAGTGCTGACCTCGAACCACTTGACTTCCCTGATTGATATCTGAAGAGTGCAGTAGTGGCGTAGCGATAGCGATAAAACTTTACAAACTGGGGCTTAAGCCTGTCTTTGCCGCCGTTGGAGTGTCACCACACCACCATGATCATGATGATGCCAAATATGCCACTGTACATGTCTATGGTTGATAACGAGTCGGACGAGTGCATGATCTGTGTTCATGGGTGGATGAGGGGGGTATTTGATGAGAGGGAGAACCGTGGTTTGTGTGTGTGTCACATAAACTCACTTCAAAAAGCTCCTCCACATTCTTTAGTTAAACTACTATTATTATCAATTTTATTGAAATTCTCTCCATTTCCATATCAGGTATGCTTAAGCTAAACCTATGCTATTCTTCCCTCTCGGCTAAAACACAATACTATGTGGTATTATATTTAAATGTGCAAACGCCAAAAGGTTTAACATAATTCTTAAAACAGGTGTAAAATGAAATAAATTTAATAACTCAATCAGAACCATTTAGAAAAGGACGTGCGGATCACCTCCTCGATGATGTAGAACGAACCTTTACTATTGATTATTTGGATTGAGCGCGTAAAGAAAGAGTAATCTCATTTATGCGACAGTTTGCATATTTTCCTGACTGATGCTTTCGCGGCAATGTGACTTACTCGACTGCTAAATCTAGGGGGCGTTGAGGGAAGTTCGTAATTGAGAGAAAGTACGTATGCATCTGGGAGGGTGTTGAAAAATGTGTGCACTCTGCGGGGATGTCATCCAGTAGGTATGCGCTGTTGCCGGGGCAATCTGTTTTAGCATTCAGAAATGATTTTCAATGGGGATTTGAGGCCCAAGTATGGACTGTGAAGGTTGCACCAGCCACATTGAAGGGCGAATAGGTTGTTCAGTGTTCTTGTGGAGTTCTATACTATAGTGAACGCCCGTATGGAATCAAAAGCTACACCAGAGAGGCCAAGTATACTTAATGATGACGATGGTTGTATTATGATGATGATGAATCACTTTACTGCTTCGCCAACCGGGATAATTAATGACAGGAGCTACGGAAACAAGGCCAATTCTCGGGCACGTTTCCTTAGGCTCAGAGAAGGAATATTTTTTGTACAGTCAGTAGTATATAGAACCTATGCTGAATAAAAACCACCAACCAAAGACACCTTGCTCCCTCCAAAGACAATGCTGGACGGCGGAGAGTCATTTGCAATTGCATTAAACTGCAATCTTGATGAGAGGATTTTAAACTGTCATTCTGTACGGTGACGGTGGCAAGCATATGCAATGGTGCTGGCGGAGGAGAGTGCTTTGTTAAACAAGGTAGAGTTTCACAAAATGATATGACGATGCTCGAAGATGTAAAAATAACGCGGAACGACGGTGAAAATTTGTATAAATAAAAAAAAACTCAAAATTTCTTTCGGTCAAATTAGGAAACTTAAAAAAATCAACAAAAACTAACCGCCGCTCACAGCCAGAGAGGCTACTGCAATTTATAATTTCTCATTGTAATAGGTGAGGAGAGGAGAACCATGAGCCATTCCAAGAGTACATCATCATGTAAATGCCAATCAGGGAGCACTGTCAGGAATGCAAAGAGTACGAGCCATAAAACTGCATGGATAAGGTGAAGAGAAAAATCCTATGTCAAAGGCAACTACGACGTTTTGAAGCAGGGAAAGATGAGACACATTTTCTAGCATCTATATAAATGTACATGTTACACCAAACTGAAAAAATTCGAAGTCCTGGATGCCTCTTGACTTATAAAAAAGCCAGAATGAAATGGGCCTCCAGTTTTCATTGAGAGGTGAATAGAGTTGTTGAGGGGGAACGTTGTGAATTAAATGGTACAACAAACTGATGGATAGAGCAGTCTATAGTTCAGACATTTTACCTGATAGGACTAACTGACGAGGAATGTGCACGGTCTGCAATCGGGGTATTTGAACGGGGCGAGTACCATCTCACGCAGCGCTGCCTGAAACCTAGGAAATTGCCAAACTTTGTTGCGCATGGAGCGGGTTAGTCCCTCAAAAAAATATTAAAAACTGATTTTCGCGAAATCCAAAACGGAAATTTTCTTATGGGGATTAGCATAGGATTTTCTAATCTTCCAATGGCCCCCCTTGGTACTTTTTCAGGAAAATCATGACATATGCTCATGACAGAGGTGAAACAATAATTTTATGAAAAATGCTATTTATTGCTTAAAATTGCACAAAGAGGTAAAATGTCATTGTTAACACTAGTTTTATGAAATACATAGCATTTCCGACAAAATTATTGTTTCACCTTAGTCATGTGAAAATCCGTGGAACACATGCTATATAATATGCAGTATAATGTAACAACAGAAATATTCAGTAATATGGCGCATAGGGCATAGAAGATAATGATAATGAATTAGTTCAGGAAATTTAATGGCATTCAAT
>WJFA01004763.1:0-10216 GCA_009870155.1 Pseudobourletiella spinata
GGATCACTCAACTCTGCAAACAGAGTTTGACTTGCTAAGCCAACGCAACGGATAATAGCATTCTATGTAGTTGCATCCTAAATCTTCTGAAATTGTTAGCGAAAATTGAAGTTTCCGTTTTCAGACTAGTATAGCAGTTTTCTACCCGTAGTGGTGCAGATCCAAGTTGGAAAATTTGCTCAAAATATTCCACTACTGGAAACAAAATTAGTTCCACAACTCTGACTATAAAAGATGGCCCTTGCAAGAAGCATCGGGGGAATTCAGTGTGGATCCCAACGACCAAAAACGTTCTCATACTCACAATCCAATAATGCGGAGAAGCAACACGTCCTCCGATGTTTACTTTTACAGGCCCTCACTTTACGCTTCAATGACGCTGCAAGCTAAAACAATCAACATACATTAGGGAAGATGAAAACGATTGCCCGGAGTAGTTTGGGGTGCACAGCGCAGATACACAATGTATATCTATAAAATGAAAACCGTACTGCAGTTTTAGTGTTCAGCTCGTACTGTGCTCAGAATTCTATACACAGTTGAGTTCAACCCGCTCCAGGGCAGTGCACTTCCCACAACACAAGTTTACCAACATACAGAATCCCCTTCCTCCAGAGGTCATCAACGGACTCTCCCACTGGAGAACACTTGAGCGCGATAAACTCGAAAATGTGCAGAGGAAGGCACTATGTCATGAGAGTAGCGATAAACTGGGTAGGAGTCTGCTCGGAAATCCATTCCATTTCATTAATTTTCCCCATCAACGTCCCCATCATCATCAACTTCAAAATGAACGCACCGTGTGCCAAATACACTCCACACACACAATCCTTCCACACCTCGCTCGCTTCTTGCCCACTTTCCAAATGGCCCGCCCCACCAGCTCACTTGTGCACTCGGTATTCCTCCGAAGAAAACAATTTGGAACGATTGGTGCTGACTATGACAGAAATCCTGTCCTCATGAACTGGAAATTCCTTTCACATGTACAAAACTCATATCTGTGGGGTTTGAGCACGGAAATGATGGGACACTTTGGAACTGATAAAACCGCTGGGACAAGTAGTACTTTAGAAATTTCGTGTGTAGTCTGGTTACAACCCGATGGTGAAACAGCAAGGTAAACTGCGGAGTAATGTCTAAACTATAGCAGAAAATTTATGCACACACAGGAGAGGTGTTGTGTGAAAAAAATTACTATTGAACCATTAGAAATTCCGCCCGCATGCGGTGGATTCCCACCACAAATAAGCCCGCCAAAAACAAAGAAAATCACTGGCTCCAGATACACTCTCTTTCGCAAGCACACTCAAACGCACACACGTATTTAGCAACTGCGGGTTGTGGATGCTGATCTTTGATACCGGCTCCACTCTTCTCTCTATCTCCCTCTCGCTCAGCTGGCGACAGCTCAAAACTGTACAAAAATCTTTTCTGTGTAGTGTTCCCTACTATGATTCTCGCTGCGGGACGTGAATGTGGAGAGGGAGCTGCTGAAATCAGCTCACCTTCAGCTCCCCGGCATCCATGTCGTCGCATACAGATCAGAAGGAATAAAATGATAAAATTAGGGTGCGAACAAGAGGGGGTGCCGTCCGTATTTTTTAATTTACCACTTGGTCTTCTCCCCTGAATAGTGTGAAGAGAAGTATTTTTCAAAGAGCATTTGATATTCTTTTGGAAATCTAGAAAAAAATTTAATTAATTTTGCTTTGCATTTTGAAATCTTGTCTGTGAGCTATTTTTTTTCTCGCAGGTAGGGCTTCACAATGACTGTAAGGAATCCCTTGTGTGGAAGTTGTGAAATCTTACAGGATTCCAGCCCCTTTGTTCGAGTAGGCGGATGCGGACGAACGGGATAACAATACAGTCTACATGGTTGGCTCTTCCTGCGGGTAGCTGCTATACTCTTCACCCTATTTTTTATGCTGATGCATTTGGTGGAATATGGAAGGGATTTTCCGCAAATAATAATCGTATTTTTTCAGATATTTCATGCACACGCACACACACACACTCTTTCTAAATTTTTCCCACTCATCCCAAGTTTCCTGAAGAGGAAAACACCATTTCTGCTAGTCCAATTTTCAGAGGAGGAAAAATGACGTGATGTAAACATGAGGAGAGACTCGGGCTCGGCATCCCTTAGTGTGCCAAACGTGCCCGCCCGTCTCAGCAGACCATCCCGGACGGCGGCGAGGAGGGTTGAGTTTTAAAATTGCGCTCACGTTCCTACTGCACCGAGTACAGCAAAGTGTGATACTGACAGAGATATAGAGGGAGCAGGAGCAGTGGCCAAGCAAGCGGGAATCCATTTGGCTCTGAGGAAATATTTGAATTCGTTAGCATAGCGTGTCAACAGAGAGTCCCTTGATTTCTTTATCAACTTATTGTAATCGCTCAGGAGGCAAGACGGCACTGTTCCGTTGCCCCAATTCCAACGGACAGATCCAATAGATTTCCTGTGAATAATTTAATCCATAACGCCCTCTGATACAGATACTCCAAAGGAACTGATTCTTGTATATTTTTCAACTACACGTTCTACTTCAAGTTTGAACAATTAAAAGCAGTCTACGATGAGTTGGAGTCTGCAGCGTGCTGTAGAATTTCAGTTATATTCAATCCAACTTTCTTTGGGGTGGTCAAAAATTTGTGAAGGAGTGTATTGTTATATATTTGAATTTTTTCCGCTTCTTAAGGAAACAAAATGTAATTTATTCCAATTAATTCATAAGTATTAAAGATACTTGCGCTGAGCACCGCATAAACAGGCAGCACCTGGGGATTCCTCATGTCTCTTGACATTGTAGGGCTGAAGCTAATAATGCCATTAATCCATAAAATTATCGATCAAGCCCAAAATTTGATTATGTTTCTGAATGAGCAGAGTGAACGCTGTCACTGTCCTTCGCCCTCATCCGCAAACGTCGGACCGCGAGGGAGCTACAGTGGCACGAACTAAGCGAATCGGATAACAACGGTCAATTTGATTAGCGGCTGACATAAGCTGTCCAGGCGAACATTTGTCCGTCAAGCCCTAAGTCGCTGAGCAACTAATCGAGCAGCAGTATTGAGTGTGTGTGTGTTTGCATGGGTCACTCGTCCAGAAGCTCTCTCACGGCTCAAGGTTTCCTCATTGGGAGAAGCTCTAGAAGTGGTGCACAAAGCCAGAGCTTTTACGACCGAAATAAAATATATATATACGAGAATGAAGCAAAATCTAAGGAGTTTTCTCAGAAGATAAACGAAAGGGATGCATATACGATCGTCCAGACTCTCTCTCCCTCTCTTTTCCTCTCTAAAACTGACACAAGATTCACACGGCGCGAGTGAGGAACATTACCGTGTGTGTATGTGAATCCAAGTTAAAGTAGCCCCGAGATAACTCGGTCAGATTTGGCATTTGGCCCTTTTGGCGAGCTCTCAACAGCGAACACCCTTCAGAGGGAATGAAACATCAACAGATTCGGGAAATAAAGGCAGAAAGGAGAGCCACTATCTCCCGCCACCACCATCACCACCACCATACCGACATCTCAAATCCCCTCTTCTTCGTCATGAAGAATGTGCGAGAAAGGGTAGACGAAATCATCAGTACTACAAGTACAATCCCCTACACGCCAATCACCCTTCATGTCGCTATACTTGTTCAACTCAAGATTTTATGAGGAGAGAAGACAAGTTAACGACTTTGTAAAAAATTGTGCAGGCGGAGCAAAAACATTGCTCTGTGGCATTATGGTGCAAGTGCACTCAAGATCACGTAGTCCCACACAACCACACATGCACTTACGCACACACATACACACAAAGAATACTGACGAGATAGAAAACTCTTCTCATCTTTTCCCATCATCATGGGATCGGAAAACTGGGAGACTTGGTCTGATGTTCCTACTCTACGTCAACTACTACTACTTGCTACAACTAGTACTACTGGTTGCGGGATGGCGATTGATCTATGCGGTCGCTTTCACGGTCTTGAGTCTTCGCACTATAAGTAGAGAAATATCCTCGTCAAATATAATGACAGTTGAGATCGATTCTGAGTAATGACATGGAATATCTATCTTCCATACACACACAAAAATAGATAGATCCTTGCCCTGCCTTGCTATCTCTTGAGCAATACCGAGCCGACCTCCTCTAACTTAACTTCTGACTGTGAGAGAGCAGTTCACTATTGTATCTCTCCGTCCGCTCCGAGAAATCTTGGAATTGAACATCTGAATGGTTCAATTTAGCTCTTTCCGTTTCGTCTTCCCGCGCCATTCTACAAAAGGGAAAATGGCCCAGCAAGGTTTTCTCATTCATGAGTAAAAAGCTGAGCATGTGTGTCGGTATGTGTACGAGTGTACGTCCATGGGTTAGTGTGTGTGGAGAGGAAAATCCGGCTTTAGCTCTGCATTATTTCTCCGGTCATTTGACTCTGACTTGAGCCCTTTACACTTTGCGCGCCCAGCTTTCTCATTCCCACCTACTAAACTACACACACTGGAGATAATGATGACCTTTAAGCTGTGGACACACATTCCCCTTTACGACATCCGACGAAATATGTACAAACCGCCTCAGAAATTCCCAGACACACAAACGTACATACACACATTTCCTACACGTTCTTGCACAAGATTTCCGCTCTCAGGCGAAAGATAAATGCCTTGAAACAGAATGTCTGCTGCTGCCACTGCACTGCTGCTGGCTCCTCGCTTTCCCAAGTTGTTTGCTAAATATGGAAAGAACCTTCGGGGTTCCGCCATATAGGGAATTGCAGGCTGTTTTCCCCAAGAAAACACATACCGAAAATTTCCACTCATTAGAAATGTTATGGTCCATAAATGTTGGGCTTCTTTATGCAAAAGTCGTTATTATTCGTCCTCTGGCGTCTATGCCCATCTGTTCTTGGCTCCCAGGGCTGAGATTGGTTGATCGCAACTTAAATATAGCGATAGCTGCAATTACCACCTTTTCAAAAAACCATAATTTTCCATCCACCCTTTCCTCCACGTTGGGAGAACGGAGTGAAATCTTATATGGAGCTATTACTCATGTAATAAAGTAATAATGCTGTGAGCTCTCACTCTGAGTTATTCCACTTCCCGGCAAGCCAGGAAGATTACGCAGCTTGTCCGCGAGATTAAAAGCCAAGTTTAGGGCAACGATATATGGAATTAAAAATACAGGGTTTTCGAAGTAATATTTTAGAAACCCATAAAAAATTGAAAGTACGCAGCATTTTCAAACATGGAATTGGATACTGCTATACTAGGGAGAACTCAAATGTGCATCAGGGATTCCGGCTGGCTTCCTGGTGCCCAACTCATGCATTAAAGCGAACAGAATTTCCATCCTAAGTAAAAAGTCCTGTACGAGGGCTGCTGGAACTGCGGACGTTTCCGCACGACTTCTTCCTTCGTGCGCCAGGCTTCTCCTTTCTTCAGTCATGTAGCCAGTTGTACCATATAATCATCGAGAAGGAGAAAACTCTATGCTTTACCATGGCGGTTGGGGATGAGCTACAGATTGCGAGGGAAATTTGAATGTCATACACAGGCGAGTTCTGACATTACCAGTTTTACGAGTGTAATTTTCATACTTGTTTTCTCTATATACATTGCACCAGAAGCCTGGCTGCTTGCTGTGTCAGCAAAATCACTTCCATTGTACTACTTGGAATATTGTTGGCTTTAAACCCAATTTTCCTTCCCATTATTTCGTCCCTATTCGTGCATCACATGGCGGCGAGACGCATATTTTACATGTTCAACCTAATATCATATACATACTTGTCACCCGGAATCTCATTCATGCGGGGAGCTGAGGATGAGCTGTGAATTCGTATGCGGTAAGTAAGTGTGGATAAATGTAGTAAGTAGTAATAAGTTATGATTTAACCACTTTCTCAGTCAGAGATCACGTCCATCAAGTAGGGAATACCAGAGGGATTTCCATTGTAATTTACAGGACCACATTTTTGTGAGCGTGGTCAGCGGTAGCGGTGAGATTACGGGTGGTCAGCTGAAATAAAAATGTTGGAAGAAGTAGAAGACAGAGGAAATGCATAGAGAAACGCCACTGTAGCTTAGGCGTTATGCTGGCAAGTGTGAGAAAATTAGCTAGGATTTTCACGCAGTCCCCTCGGAATGAGCCGTCATTCCACCGACAGAACCTCTGATATCACCCCTGCGGATCTCCTATGTCGGTCACTAGAAGAAGTGACTTCCATCTGGATTTATCTAGCTGAAATGGGAAAATCGTTGTGTGGATCGTCAGAGAGAGAAGGCGGCCGAGGCACCCCTCCATTTTCACACTACTTTATGGGCTCCGACTCGGACATAAAAACAAGGGACTTTCTTCAATCCTATCAGGAATTTTCCCCAAATGAAAATCTGGAGGGGACAAGGAACGGAAGTGATGGTGCTGGTCCTCCTACGGCAAATATCTTAATGATGATAAGCCCATAGTCGCCACGTCGGATCATGATGAGAAGAAAATCGATTCAGCTGATGACCACTTGAGAGTCTTCAGAAAAAGAGTTCGGCCAGCGACCATTAGGGCTCCTTCCCCACTCTTTATTATGACCTTATAGTTAGATGTATGTAGTGTGTGTTAGGTCTCCGCAGACTCAGCTGTTCAGGCTGACCATTAAGCTGCGAGCTTGTGAAACTGTATTTAAACATCGTTGTATAGCTCACGCCTCCAATCGCCGCCCTGTCATTCCATATCACTCCGGGGACTGGAACTACTCGAGGGTCATTCGGGGCCACAATAGCATATAGCATTACGAGGAAAATTTCTGTCCGATGCTTCTCTTAGGAGTATTTAGAATCTCCGCAAGAGCAGAGCTAAAGGCACCACTTCCACTGTAATTTATTAAACCCATTATGTTCGCTAAATCAGGAATTAATTCTAGATGGACATGTCTGTGGCTGGCTCGGGGCGGTGGAGGAAGGAACGGGAAACCATGGTTGTGGTAATAACATTTGAGTCAGTAGATTTCCGAAAGATATATCCATATGACTTGTGAACTAGGGTTTATATATAGTGGGCAGGCGGAACCGGATGCAAGTGGATCATCGTCGTTTAGGGACAGACTCGGGGAATTCAGAGTGATGTCGTACAGGCAGAACAAGGGAGAGAGAGAGAACGAAGCAATCTAAAGTCATTCATGCAAAGATAAAAAGGACTTTGGGAGATCTGAGAGGGGGTAGACACATCCAAAATACGATTACGGACATATACTTACTTTTTTACGTGAAATAAGAGAAAAAATCATCCCATTCTTTTATCCTTCCGTTTCCGCAACTATTATTTCAACTCAAATAATTCCGTCTCACGATGGAGTTATAACTTTGGGGGTGAAGTTGACGATTCGGACTCTAACGTCCCACCCATAGATTTATATGAGACTAATTACCATCACATTTTCCGCCGCTTCGTCGCCACTTAACTTCCATGCATAGTAAATCCGACCCCCCCTACTTCTCTCCCCGTACATAATGACTTGGAAAGCGGGCCGAGAATTTGACGAGGGGATCAAACCATTGGCACACCACTCGGATATTGTTTGCTTTACAGAGTCGGTTGGAAGGGTCTCATGCTACTACAAACAAGATCTATTTCCCATGCCCCCGTAAATCTTCCGCCGCCTTAAGCTCCCTGTCGGAAAGGGCGGTAGAGATGACGAGGAATGATTCAGGACCTTAAACATACGCACTCGAAACCGGAGGGGGAAAGCCTTCCCACAGTATATGTGCCGTGGAGACAATTTTCGGATCACCTTGAAAATGTCACCACATAAATCTCCCGCACTCCTGGAAGGGAAGCATGAGGGAGGCGGTACTGGAAGTTAATATTTTCACTCCCATCATATCCACAGAAAATGGCACTTACAAGGCATACAGAATCTCCCATGGATTTTTCAAAATGAAATGAAAAGCGACACTAAAAGGCGGTTGGGGGACAAAGATTTTAAGTTCTAAAACTCTCGCACGTTCTCTACACAGACAGGCACACCGGTAATCCTTGAGTGGAATGAAAACTTTCATATAATCCGGAAGATTTTGAAAAAAAAAATCCTCATTGAGAGACAGAAACAAGTGCCATTTACTTTCCCAGTCCGTATAAAACTCTCACCGTCACCATATAGACTACGCAGTCGTCTTTGTTCCACCTAATCCCCACAAGGAGTATGATTTTCCTTAACTTTTTCAATTAGTGCCTACACCCAAGTGGTTTCATCACTACTGTGAGACACAAGTTGGCCGAGGCGTATCAAGTTCAATCTTGGCTCATCCCGAGCGACTCTGGTGGCATAGCTTAGCTCCCCCTCCCTCGTATACATACAGATAGACTCCGTCTTCCCAATTTCTTCCCTCGTCAGGCGAGTCCCAAGACAATCTAGCATAAAAAGAGTAGTCACTTCTGGTTAGCTTCCGTACTCACAACCCTGCCGTCACTGAGCCAACTATATACTCATCCACACACACACACACACACACACATCACATCCCGACACACGCCCACACATGTTCCCGCGTCTCCCCTTACCCATTAGGAATTCCTTTGCTGACCCGGAGAGATGGCTAATAGCCGTGTGTTTAACTCTCGTTTTTTTCTACCCTCCTTTTTACTATTCCCTATTGCAGTGGGGGCAAGCCGTGGTTTTGGGAATCGATACTAGAATTTCCCTGCATTGGACTCCGCAGTGACTGGAATAATTGCAAAAGTACAGCGTTTGGTGGTGGTCCCTCGACACATAGAATTCATCCAGCCTCGGTCCCATATAGTTTTTCCCACTCCCTATACAGAGAGACAGAGAAAGAGGAGGACAAGTAATGACTTCACCAAGACTCTCCGCGGATCCCATGATAAGTATATACAAAATGGATGAGAATTACTACGGAAGGAAAAGGAGAGGACTCTCTCATCCACCCATAATTTTCTGACTCCTCACAAGTGGTAGTAGTAACAGTGGTAGTACGGAAGGGGGTCTTCCAGCCGTGATCAACTACATCTCCCATCTTCAACTAGTATTACATATTTGGTTAAACCCCAGGAACGAAGAGTTGGAACTACTACTGTATGGTAAGCTCGGGGTTAGACCGCAAAGGGTATTTTATTTTTCTTTCCGTCAGTTGCCACACTATTCGGCTTGGATACTCCGTGTAGAAAGTCCTGGTCTGCTTGAATGTCTATAGAGATGCATAAGCAGATATCCGCAAACGTATCGCCTCAGGGCATTAAAAGGGCATCTTACACATTTACTCTCACCATACAGACTACTTCCTTGTCCTACAGCAAGCTCGGAGGCGGGAGTGGGACAGCTTTTCTGTTTCCTCCGTAGTCGACGGGGCTGATTAGTGAGTGAAGGGACAGAAAAAATTCAATGACAGAGAATTACTTCAAGATGTACGCACACCGCGGAAGGAGAGAACTCCCACGAGAGAGGAAAACTAGACAATAAACTTAGTATATTACTCCCTATCCCTCTCTACATCTGTTGTAGTCTTGGCGCCAGTTTCTGCCAGCCAGTAGAAACTTGTGATTCAATCTTTTGAAAAAAGGAGAGAGGGAATTCCTCATCGAATTCCGACCGAGCAAATGACTCTTCCGTTTCCAATCCTGACATTCCTTCTTCAACTTTAAGTACTTCTACGGGGCCAGAGAGAAAAAAAAGGCATGAGGACAGGGAGCTTGTGTAGATAAGTTTGGAATGACAACTACTCTCAAGAGACGATTCCACCAAATAGTTTTCTATCCTTCTCCCCCGACCACTCCGCCATTTCACATTCATGTTAGATTTCATCAGCCTCATCTCACACAAGTGGATCCTTTACTTGAGCTAAAAGCTAAACAACTTACTCGTACTCTGAAACCGTAGCAACCCCGCACACAAAATCACTAATAGTTCCTTCCTCACCATTGCATTGCAGATCAAATGAAAATGAATGTCAACTGAGAAACTATATGGGCAATGCAACTTCATTAGCTTTGATTCAATTCTCCGTACATTTTTTAACTGAAAATAAGTGTTTTAGTATTCTTGAGTTTCAGCAACGGATAAAATTCATCTGTGGAAGGAACGGAATTCAAACCTCCCGCGCAACCACGCGTTCTATAGTTCTGTGTCAACAAGTCCAATTAGATGCGTCAATCGTGCGAATGGTAACTGCGTTGCTGCAGCATCCTATGCTAATGCTGGAAGTTCATT